>JAQBSW010002699.1:0-97660 GCA_029291075.1 Eudiplozoon nipponicum | reverse complement strand
ACAACTGAACTAATTTGATTACTAGGTTCGCAAAACCTAATACATACTTGCATATATATTAGTTCTTCGCAACAAACAGTATTTGAATATAGACATTGTGGTAGATCATATTCAGCCGGGCATTCAAAGAAGACAGGTCATTAGATAAACTTGGCTGGCTCTAAACGGATTGCTCTATTTGACCGAAATATATAAACCAGGTTGATAATGGAATCCAATGAAATAAAATCAGATATATGCATCATGAATGTGACATCTGTATAAAAATCATTGGGCTCCATAATTAATGAAGCCTGTCAGAATGGCTGGAAACGTGGATTGGAAGAATCAGAATTAACAAAAGATTCCACTAAGAAAGCGTTACTATGAATTTCAATAGTTAATGGAACAATTTAAATGGAGATTATATTCGATGTGAGATGAAATGAAATGGTTGCTTATATGTTTATCCAAATAAGCATAATACAAATGGATATATATTCTGTAGAGACATATATTTGAATGATTTTATAAAATCATATAAGATGTGGGATGAATTCATATCGTTGCTTATATACTTATTTAGATATGCACAATTTATATTTATGGTATATATATATATATATATATATATATGTATATATATATGTATATATATATATGGATATTTAGATTCCTCTAAAAGATGGGAGAGGAACTCGCATGTTTCCTCATATGTTAATTTAGATATACATAATAGATACATGGTGTTTTTGATTTTAATGTTTGGATATTTATGTATTTATATAAAATGTGTGTATATATATTTATATATTATATATTCAGAGTGAATAAAATGTAAGTATTAGTAGCTCATAAAACCCATTTTCAACTTATATATATATATATATATATATATATATATATATATATATATATAGACATATAAATAGATATTTAAATATTAACAATTTCACTGATATATTTTATCAATTGAAGAATCACATGTTTGCTCATATGATAGGAATAATATATTTAATGAATATATAGATCATTTTATAAGAGGTGGGAAGAAGCAACATTCTTATATGATTCTCTATATGTGCATAAGATATAGTGTTCGCAATGTTCAACAACATATAAGCATCACTCGGAAATCATTCGGTTGACGATTCCTCTGAGTTTGTTAACAGAATTCTTTATATCAATTAAGAAACAGTACTCTGGTGTCTTTTTTATTTTATTTCTTTGTTTGCAAATGATTCAATTATAGAGACCATTTGCATTTTAGTTTAAGTCGTAGAATAAAACATCTTACCATTTCGAGTAACAGTCCATACTCTACACAAGCGTATATTTGTTTTTCACGAATCAACTACAGTTATGTTTTAATGGAAATAAGATAAACAGATTGATCGTCTGGCAATGTGAATTCCTCTACCTCCAATGGTAGCTGAGATTTTTCAATGTCATATCGAGAACACATCATTAAAGTATGACATAAGTTAATGTGCTATATACCTGCGCTATGTTGATGGAAATTTTGTTGTTATTAATAAAAGGTCACAATCACCAACTCTGCTTTAAAGCTTCACCACTAGGCATTGAGATATCAGGTTTACGTCAAAGCATAAGAAAAATGATTTCCTGCATTTCTTATATGTACTACTAAGGAAAGATGTCAATGGTAAATTAAATAGGTAAATTTAATATAAACCAAACTGGTCTGTAAAGCATTTGCATTATAGCGGTTTCGTGTCTGTCCAATATAATTTAGCAATAATAGGCGGCTGTTTTTCAAGAATTGACGGATTTTTCAGTCCATACTCAGAAAAGATGACGACTACACTAAAGCAACAGACTATCCAATATCTAATGGTTTACCTACATAATTGATTTAATCCATTTTTATAAGGAAAATCAACAAAACATATGTATTTTGGACTAAAAATTGAAGAAATATAACTGGAAATTTCTTTTAAACGGGGTTCTGTTTCCCGCAAAATACAGAAGAAACTTGAAGCAATATTGACGTGCACATGTAATGCAAAAATCATTCACCAATATATATATATATATATATATATATATATATATATATATATATATATATATATATATATATATATATATATATATATATATATGCAAGTGGTGGATCAACCTACATAGGCTATTCAATGAGAAAGTTAAATTCCCCGAATAAAAGAATATTGAAACTTAGACGTCTGTTTCAATTCAAATGGTGGATGCATGTCTGGTATTTCGCCAGATATCGATGAAACTACGAATATTATTTCTCCAGACTTAATTTAGGATAATTACTCAATACAGTAGGAGAAATGTTTTCGTTTCGTATGTCACTCTATTGAAATACAAACTACAGCCGTATTTACGCAAGAAGAAAAGGTTCCGGCCCTGAGCTTGAAATAGAGGTGATGCATACAGTTTGTTTGGTTGTTTGACATTTCTCAATCTCTGGAAATAACCGTTATGTTTTGCCTTTCAATGTATATGTATATACAAATATAAGTATATATATATATATATATATATATATATATAATATATATATATATATATATATTGAAAGATATGTTACTTTGTAAATACTTGAGAAGATTATAAGGAAGTGTCGGTTGTTGTATCTGTTTTAATTTATTATCATTTTTGTACGTAGACAGGATACTATATATATATATATATATATATATATATATATATATATATATATATATATATATATATATATATATATATATATATATATATATGGATTAAAATTAAGGCAAAACGTCATGGTTCGATAGTACATATGGTGTTAATTGAACAATGTATCAAATACTATATGTAAAGGCAATCCTCGTGCACTTTCCTTAATTTCGGTTGCCCGTGTTTTAATCTTGTGGCAATTCCTTAATAGTCCAAAAATTTTTTTAATTTTCAACGAAAGCTGCACACGACATTACTTTTTCATTAATAATTTTATTTTTATGTCCTTCCTTGAAGTTAGATACAAGTTGTTATCCATTATCGCCTACAATTTTATGTAGCCATTCATACATTATACGAATAATGTTACTCGAAATAGTGATACTGAATCGAAAGTTTTCATTATATAAACTAAACAGTGTATAATATAATAAGTTAAAATAACCGAAAATAACAGTTTCAGTTAAATACTGTTTGCTTCAGCCTAATTGAGTACTTATTAATTAATTGCCAAACTTTTCACATTCAAATTTATAACACGAAAGGATGTAACCTCACTGTCTATCAACACATCTGCCAAATTGTCTAAACTGCCCTTGATCCACAATATTATCCATATTTCTGTGTAAGTCATGGAAGAATTAAATGATTATTATGATATTTATTGTGTCTATGTTGTAGGATAATTAACGCATTCGGTTTTGCCCCTTGCATAACGTGCCCAGTAAAACTCTGGATTTGCCAAATTGAGTATCAAAATTGAATTGAAATCAGTTTAAAAAATCGGTTTTCGACTTCTGCGAATTTTGTAATATTTTCTTGGCTATGGAAAATAATCTTATTGTGCTTTTAAGCTTGTTAAAAGTAAAAATGAAATATATAGTCATATTTGTATCAGGCTTTGTTGTTATTTTGTGTTTATATTTATTGCTTGCCTCAATATGCAGTTTAATGTATTGGTTTTCTGTCAAATTTGTTTCGAATAGCGTCAGCTTTGAAATTCCTCCAAATATATATACATTTTAGCAAAGGATAACCTGTGTGCCAATTAAACAATCATTGATTACGCTGGTGGTGGTAACAATTTGTTAAATCAAGTTTGTGAGCATTAAATAAACACCAATCCCAATTTCACGACAGTTTAAATACAATGACATTGGCGTTTTTTTCATGCTATAAATATTAAATTTAGTATCCTACGTGCACAAGTTAATGTTAATTTGAAAACAATTGGCGAAAAGGAATAAAGGGCGGTTATTGTCCACTAATTTAAAAGTAAATTTGTTAAAATGTAAACCGTGACGCTTTTGAACAGATTATTAACATAAAGAGATATAAAATTCATAGTACCATTTTTGTGTGCAAAAACAAAAAGAAATTTTATTAGATATAAGAATCGCTGCTTTCATGTTCTTTCAAGTATCTACAAATGAACATCTTTTGAAATAATATAAAATAAGTAAAAAATTTTATATTTATGGCACTGTGCCATTTCAATTCTCTCACGACATCACAAGAATTACGAACATAATAGTTTTAAATTTTAACTTTTGGTGGCAGTTCAGTTAGTTGTAGCTGTCTGTTTGTCTCATAGAACTAACCCTATAATGGCGTTTGGTATTATGGAAATTGCGATGGTGACTTTCTTATTATCAGAAAACAAATCTGTTTAATTTCGAATTTTCTGTGACGACGGCATTTATATTCAGACGAATTACAGCCTCCTTGAACGCCAAAGTAAATGATTTCTTTTAGAAATATACGTATCGCAATATGCCGAAAAATGTTTCTGCTATTGTAAATAATTCTTAATTTCAAATCTTTTCTAAAATCTGAAAAAATAGACTTTTTATCTCCGCCACCAATAATACTCTATGTATGTTTTAATAATGAATTTAATTATAAAATCCTTTTATACTTCACAAAAGTATATGATTACATTAAAATAAACAACAAAAAAAATTTTATCGAACTTTTTGGGCGTGCTTTCAACCTGTATCCACTGGCAAACATAAGAACCCTAAATTAACAGTCAATCTATTCCATAAAGATGCATTACGGTACATGCCAAAAATTAAGGGTAAGTTTATTCGAGAAACGGACTCGATTGCATTATTTACATCGTTGGCCTACCAACCTTTCATGGGCATACGCCAGTAAACTATGTATTTTTATTCTATGTCAACTTTGAGCAGTATCCACATACGAATTGAATTCTAATTTAACAAGTTAGTAAATCATGTGCAGTCTACTGCGAGGTTCGCTATCGAATCACAATTGAACAAAAGCTATATTCGAATACGAGAATAATCACGTAAACGGTGGCTGCAATGATCAACTAACTCATTTGAGCACCAACGCTGATTTACGATTTATTAGGGTTATAATTTGATAGCGCCTGAACGAAAGTGGAACTCGCAATTTGGACTTTAACGCAGTACCTGCCAACGCCAAGCTTTGTTGAGATAAACGTGATAAAGATGTTATGTAATATATGCTTTCGTTTTGATACTCACAATTTAGTTCTTCGTTTTTCTCTAATGATTATTATTGAAGGCTGAAACGCGTCAGTTCGTGCAGATGATGAAATCTTTTCTACATTGTACGCCTGAATAAATAAAACTGACATTTTCTTTACCTCAATTAAAATAAACATGAATTAATCAACTATTTTCTCATAAGTATTGAGCTATATGATTTTTATAAATATCTTTTATCAAAATAATAGTTAAATAGATATATGTTAACAGCAACGCAATATTATTAGTATAAATTATTTATGAATGTAAAGATTTAAATATCAAATTCCACTTTAATCTAAAAGTCATCTAATAGAATTTAAATGTTCCGTGATTTCTAACTAATCGACATGATAAACAAATTATTAACATTCTAACGAATAGATAAGTCTGGTGCTACTCTCCAACCCAGTCTTGCCTCTGAACTTTGCTCATTTATATCTTAGTGATTTAGCAAATATATTTTATTAAAATTACGCTTTTCATGCGATGGGTTGGCTGCACGCGTCATAGCTTAAAGTAATCTGTTAAATAGCTTATAACCATAACTTACACAAAATGAATTCCAACAAGAGTGATTTGCAATTTCACCTTGTTCGAGAAATTTTGTTTATAGTTATTGAATAGTTGATAAGTCATTTCCATTTATGAAATGTTGTCTCGCGTTTAGTTAGTTAATTTTAAATTGTGCTTATAAAATATATGTTAAGCTGATTCTCACGATTAATATTCATACGAACAGATAGATTATCATTCACATATGAGGGTTATATTTTTCATTTTGTCGACACAGAATTGAACCTCTACCGTAATTGTATGGAGGTAATATTGCGTATGTTTACAGTTTGATAAATTATGCGCACTTACGATAACAATCAAGCAATAATAGTTTACTTTGATAGGCATAAAGCGGAACGTAATTAAATTGATAGACGAATTCGCATTTAGACACTGTGTAAGTTTGTGTTAGATAACATAATTTTTGTTAAAATACAGAATGTAGATCGAGACAAGACGGAAGTTACTGCTAATTAAAAAACCATCCACGGAAAATTAATAAGATTTAAATCACTTGAGTGAGTGTCATAAAGTGATGCCGACGAAAAATTTACATCTTTGAAAATACGGCGGCTACTGTTTGAATATATTTATTTTTGGAGTAAATTGAAAATATGCAGTCCCCAGAAAGGGTAAACCAAATAACATATTTGTTCAAAGTTTCCGAATAGAAAATACATACCTTACCACAATTTTACACTTTGCCTTCAATAAAACTTGGTTCGAACAAGTAGCACACGAACTTGAAAGGCTCTGCCTTGTCTTCAAAACAAGCCCAAAAGGAATCTGTTTTCCTTTTCTCCCTTTGTTACACATTTTAACGAGATAAATGAAAGTTTTAAGGGCCACATTTGTGGTGAAGATTTGCACAGTCAAACGAAAAAGTCAATGATATTATTTAGCATTCTAAGATTTAGCATTCGTTTAAGTGAAACTGAACTGTTTCTATTGTTTTTATATAACGACCTTATGAATAAAAATTATTTCAATTTTTAATTTCGGTGTAGTTTTTTTCATTTAAATTTTTAAAATAAATAATTATGTCCTAATCAACATTTTTAATTAAACGATTAATAAAAATAATTTTATGTAAATTTATTTAATGTATCATATTAAAAATTTTTTTAAATTTTACACGCGTTATCTATTTATATAATGTATGATTCCATCTTAATTTTTTTAAAATTATTGCAATTTAAATGGCCTACCAGTTTTTTAGACATTATTTCTAATTTCGTGCAAACAATGTGCTCAGTTTTCATATGAGGTATATTTTAATTGCACTCATTTCGAGTCAAATGACAATTATTTTTTGAAAGCGGAATGTTCTATACGTTTTCCTTTCTTTAAATATTCCATTAATAAAGATAAATTTATAATGCATATAAAATTGATCGTCATATAATAGACCAATCACAAGAGAGTGATAAATTGACGGGTACATAACTCAGTTTTCCATGTATCATACCTGTCTAATGCATAAAAGAGTACTATTTTTACATCAAAAAATAATAAAAATGAAACTTACACGTTTAAAAAAATAAATTCCTCATGGATAACTAATGATCTATCCTATATATGAAGAACATCCAGTGTTAAACGAACATTGGTTACGCGGGTGGTGATAACAATTATTATAATCAAGGTTGCGGTCTTGATATAAACACCTGACCCATTAATTGCTTACATATGTCAGTATAAACTAAGAATTGTATAGTGTAGAAAAGGCAATTCATCCAGTAGACCGGTTTCGTCCTTATTGGGAACTCATCAAGTACTGGCCGGACGCGGCAGACTTTGAGTTCCCAATAAGGACGAAACCGGTCTACTGGATGAATTGCCTTTTCTACACTATACAATTCTTAGTTTATACTGACATATGTAAGCAATTAATGGGTCAGGTGTTTATATCAAGACCGCAACCTTGATTATAATAATTGTTATCACCACCCGCGCAACTAATGTTCGTTTAATTATTTAAATGTTCATTTCAATACCATTTCCCCATGTAGTGTGGTGTCTGTTCAGTAATGACAGATTGGGCATGGTTAGTTGGAACTTTGGTTCTAAATGGATGCCATATGAGCTCCACCTAAGGGAAAAATTGACTAACCAAGTTACATTAGTTAGTATATGACTGAAAATTGTGTGTAGTGTAGTGTGCGGCAGGGTGGCTCAGTGGTTAGTGCACCAGATTCCGAAGCAGACGTACCCAGGTTCGAGTCCTGTCCACGGCACATTCTGGCCAGTACATGATGAGTTCCCAATATGGACGAAACCGGTCTACTGGATGAATTACCTTTTCTACACCATACAATTCTTAGTTTATACTGGCATATGTAAGCAATTAATGGGCAGGTGTTTATATCAAGACCGCAACCTTGATTATAATAAACCTCCAGTGTTATTAGTTTTTTTTATAATTTAACGTAAATATAATTAAATATTTTGGAAAACTTGATAAATGTACAATGAATTTTGGTAATTCTGTCTTTTTATTCGAAACTAATGAATTTATGTAAAAATTTACGCAAACACAAAACCGAAAAGTTCTTCTTAACATTATTTTTCCATGGCAGTGTTTTTAATCACTCATAATTTAAATTTTGCTAATGTGTATAAATAAACAAATTAAGAAAAACTTAGGTTAAGTTCATGTCATCCTATAATGCTCTGTTGTTTAAAACTGCTATTTTCGCTTTAAAAACGTGTGCCTTGTTTATAAGTGGAGTCGATTTTTATGAAGCTCAGTTAGCTAAACATAATATATTATATCTGTTGAAAACATTATAAATTATAATGAAAAAAATGACTTTTGTAGACCTAGACTTACTTTAGTAAGGTAAAAGCAGACTGAATGAAATTAAATTATTAAAGTATATTTTAAAAACTTTTCATATATCCTTATTACGACAGGTTTTATTAATGTCATTACAAAAAAATTAACGCTGTGAGTAAAAACAAACTCACATAAATCCATTTGCAAATTATTTTTTAACATTAAAAGATTGATAAAGACAATTTTATCTTGTATTACTTGAAATATTGCCCTTTTGTTCATACTATTAAAAATTGATCGGCTATACTTAAAATCAACAAGGACATTCTACTTGTACTGTCCTAATTTCCACACTCCACACCCAAATATATAGTGGTTAAAGGGTGTAAAGCAAGACCCTAATAATAAGTCGCCAGTGGGCACGAAACGAATGTGCACGAGATTGTAATTTTCGTTCATGCTGCCTTTAGTTTGTCCTTCTGTTCATATTTGAACCAATTATGTTACTAGGTGCGCGCCACTATATATACAACTGCATATATATTTCTCCGCCACAAACAGTATCTGACAGTTATATATTTAATTGAATGTTGTTGTGATTACCGCGAAATTTGATAACTGAAATCAATAAAGGCCAGAGTGTATGGATTTGTTAGAATAACAGGTGTTCAGAAAAACTTGTAACTCTCAATTATGATGAAATTTAATGTACATCGAAATCCATTGAGTTGGTACCATATACTGACTCGGAAACCATAGTATTGTTACCATGTAAAATAATGTCAGAATCTGGTAATGACAAAATAGCCATACAGGGGTATATATATGTTTTTTTCGAAGACTTTATTTGAAGTTAGCTTTACTACTGCAGGTTTGTACATTCGTATAGGAGACTGTACTGTCCAGTTATCCCACATTGCACATTAAAATATATAATGGGTAAAGGATGTAAACCCGGCTCCCAATATTGAGTCACGAGTAAGCACAAAACGAATGTGCACGAGATAGTAATTTTAGTTCATGATGTCTTTGTTTTATCCTTCTAGTCATATTTGAACTAATTTTTTACTAGGTGCACAACACTTAATACAAAATTGCATATATATATATCACTTTTGAATAATTGTGAATATATATATATATATATCGTTGCAATTTTCACTATTGTTTAACATATATATACAAAACAACGTACTCCAGGGAATAATATTTAGTAATAAATCTTATTTCTCCCAGTATCTACAGCCATTGTTCTGGATTCGTTAGTATATTCGTTCATCCAATCCCACAGTACATTTGTCGTAACCAATCTCCTCTTCGTTATGTCAATCTTTGGTGTGCGTAATTTGGACCACTCCTTTTGCGAAATTTAGACCACTCCTTTTGCGCAAATTAGACCACTCCTTTTGCGCAATTTAGACCACTCCTTATGCGTAACGTCATTTGGTGTGCCATCGGTTTCATTGTCATTGCGTCCATAATTGATGGGCGTGTCGTAATTTGCGAAACGTTGGCTATTTTTGAAGGCCTGTCAATTTAATTTCTTTTTGAATTATTTTCTGCACGTTTAAGAATTGAAATAGCTTTAAAAGCGTTAAGCATTTTTTCTGTTTTTGCCTTGTACAGAATTGAAAATTTTTTACTACTAACTGTGAGTAGAACATGCTCGCAAATTGCTGATTTTTGTGCAGGAGCTGCACGCCGCTTTAATAGTTTTTGAGGGAGATGCGATTTATTCTAGTTTCGATCCTTTTTTTGATCTGCTGATTTACTGAGCGTTGTAGGTACATTGAAATTTTTATACAGACAAAGCCGTTGACGTCACAGAAAAAAACGATAGCCTCTCTGTGACGCCCTGCTTAAACGTGCAGAAATTAATTCAAAAAGAAATTAAATTGAACTGGAACAAAGACATAACTGACAGGCCTTAAAAAATAGCCAACGCTTCGCAGATTACGACACACCCACCAATTGCGGACGCAATTACAATGAAAGCGACGACACACAAAATGACGTTACGCGTTAGAAGTGGTCTTAATTGACTGACATAACGAAGAGTGGATTGGTCATGACAAATGTACAGTGGGATTGGATGAACGAATATACTAACGAATCCAGAACAATGGCTGTAGATACTGGGAGAAATAAGATTTATTTATAAATGTTATTCCATGGAGTACGTTGTTTTGTTCTTTATATATATATATATATATATATATATATATATATATATATATATATATATATATATATTTATAATGTTCTCCGCCACAAAGAAAATTTAACAGACCATTCTACTGTCTGCACAGCTTTATATTATTAGCAAGGATGGTTGCGGCTGGATAACGGACTTGCGTGTAATATTCTTCAATTGAAGTTCACAGAATTGAAATGGATACTAATCATAATTTATATGACAAATCACATAGCAAATCTAAATTGCTGCCGATCGTATGTGTTATTGCGTTTTAAACTTCTTTCATAATTATATGAGAACAAGAAAAAACAACTAATAGAAATCAAAATGAAATGTCTATATTATGTTATTCAATATTTTAGTGTTAAGATAAGATATAGGGAATTAATAAAAATCACGTTTGTACATTAAACATACCAATAACAAATAAAATTGTACACAGATGGGATTAATACCGAAGCAATAACTCGAAAATACGCATGTCAAATGCATATGTATGAACATCCTTTTGTGAAGCTAATCCGTCTATGCCCAATTAACGCAAGAATATTTTGAGAAATATATGCTACAATTTTCTTCTATTGATAATAAAAACTTTATATATACCTTTAGAAAACTAAATGTAACATAATTTCTTTATATAATAATTCATGCATCGGTTGCGTATTGCTGTTTTGGTAATGTTTCCTCCTATTGTAAGGTCTGTCTATTAATGAATGGTTTTAATTCTTCCGTTCAGTACTTGATTAAGCCTCTTAACCTCAGAGTCTGCGTAATTATTGCAATTACACAAGTAAAAATTTAATATGCTTTTTATCGGGATAAAATGTACCTAAATAATGAAGATTTCTTATGAAATTCAGTTGAATTTTATTGGTATATCGAAGCATACACTAATATAAACGAAAAATAATTTCTTGAAATAAGTTAATTAGTAATAAATTTCTTTCATAAATATACTTTAGAAACGCCAAAAGTTAAATAGATTTATTTTTAACAGTAGATTGTTCGTTTTTTGAACAAAGTATTGATAAACGATTTAATCTCACAAAGGACTAGAATCACACGTTCTGTGAAGAAATAATTCTTTCGAACTTATAAATGTACAATATTCCTGTTTGATTAATCTTT
Organism: Eudiplozoon nipponicum; assembly: GCA_029291075.1. NCBI lineage: Eukaryota > Metazoa > Platyhelminthes > Monogenea > Mazocraeidea > Diplozoidae > Eudiplozoon > Eudiplozoon nipponicum. The sequence goes on along the minus strand of JAQBSW010002699.1, from coordinate 85,806 downwards.
AGAATAACACGCCCAATTTTAATTTGATTAACTTCATAGGTATGAAACTTGACAGCAGCTGCTCATTTTTGACCCTTATAAGAAAGCAAAGTGCAACTTCTGGAATATAATAAATTCGCTTTTAAAATAATGTGCATTTAATATCGTGTCAGAGTTTAATTTACGCCAAATGTCTTGGTTAGTTCTAATAAAAATACACGACATCTGAATAGTTCATTTGTAGTAAAAATAGAAATATCATTAGCCATTTCTCAATTTAATTAATTGTTTCCAATTACTATTGATTTGCACCACGGTCACAATCAGGCCAATCACCTTGTGTGAAACAAACACCTGTATGTTATTGATCATCCTTTTATGCAATTTTCGGTTGCATCATCTTAAAATGCGACCATTCACATTTAAGCATCAAGTATTTACTTGGCATAAATTTAAAGGACAGCCTTTTATCAGTGCAACGTTAGGTGTCAGGACGTTCAGTTGTTTAATGTAATTCATGAAAATGATTATTCTTCAATTTTTGAGGTTATTCGCACCTGGAATTAGCGTTTATTACTGGTTCCTCCAGTTAACTTTTATGGCATTAGCCTTGCCGCCGAGATTGTTGTACCGATCCGCGATTATTCTTGTAAAGAATAATCTAAAACTTTTTCCTGTTTTCTTCTTTAGTCTTGTCGAAATGTTGGATAGAATACTGACATTCTATATAGACACGCTTTATCTGTATTTGTGTTATTCTTCTCCTGTTATTGTAAGCAAAGTATTCAAAAGGCTGATCGTTTTTACGCAGTATCCAATTTTTTCTGCAACTTTAACATCAATTTTGGTAATATTACAAACTTGCATTAAAATATATGTGATTCTAGCAAAGAAAATGTTACAAATCGCTAAAATCTGTCTCAAAAATACTGTCATCAATTGAAAGAACGAGAAAATAGTGAAAGAATATCGAAAAGGTGAATGCTTATGTAACACTTACGATTATGCTTTTTTGAACGTTTATTCTAATAATTACTTATTGCAAAAATATTAATTAACAGAACTTTTGCTGCACGTTTATAATAAATTTCATTATTGCAATAAATCATGTACTGCTAGATTAATTTTAATTTATTACCTAAGAGTCAGTGTAATACAAATAAGTGATTTTGAGAGGCTTAACATAAGAATTGACATGGAATACTGGCTAGGTGTTGGGTTTCAGATAATTAGATAGCGAAATTAAATGATGACGCAACACTAATCTTGAAAAATTTCATCGTTGAACTATTTTTGTTACGTCGGAAATTAATCTAGCATACGCTGATTTAGTTCTTTATTGCTACTGGGCAGCAGAGGAAATGATTGCCAGTTCAAAAATAAAAGGGGTAGTCAATCGCTTTTAAATTTCAGCAGCGGAACTACATAAACTAACTCTAATAAATATCGCTAGATGATTCGATAGAAACCATATCTCGTCATTAGGTGCTCCAAAACAGATGTCCTAACTAACAGAGCATTCCGTTTCATGTTGTCTATGAACAAAATTTGGCTCAGCTATTTTTATGCAAATGTCATTTAAATTGTAAAATAAATCGCGGTTTCAAGAAAAATTCTAATAAAGCATAAATTTACAGCACAACTTTAAGAAGGCAATGTTTCAGATTTAAACTTGTGTATATTAGTTGGTACTTTATATAGTCAATTTAGGGAAGCATGGGGTATTCGTTTTATTCAATTTACAAATATTGTGACAAAAAGCGGAAGCGAGAAACGCCCAAGCTGAGGCCAGAATTCGCAAAAAAACTATTTAATAATTTTGTAGAATCTCCACAATTTGCGATTGCAAAAATCCTATGTATGCATCGAGTTCGAATTCTGGTTGTCTGGATGAGAATTCGTACCTTTCTTCCTTTCATCATTGTTCATCATCATGCCTCTAGTCAAAAACACAGTACAATGCTCACTATAGCAATATTAAGAAATTTACATAATTAAATAGTTTATATTAAAATCACGTAATGATATCCCTGGTGTATTTAACTGAGGTTTATTAAATGGCTTCCGCCGTTCGCAACACTTTTTTAGTATTTAGAATAACTACCTGTACTAACGCCTAATTTGGAGTGTAATTTTTATTAAAAATGTGTGCAGCTTTCACCAAAAATATGCTACTCTCTTCCAGCTACTCTTAAACTAAAGTTCTCCTTAATTCGATTCATTATTAATTATACAGCATAAATCTAAATAGTACGCTGAGCAGCCACGGTATTTGCAAATATAAGCAGTGATGGGCTGTTCGATTTTCGGGAGTTTATCCTTTATATTTATGTTTAGCAAGCGTTTTATCTAGAATAAACATAAATTGTGCAATAGGCATCCGAGTATTTACTGCCATTTTTCTGCTTTGAGTAAACAACTAAGATGGCGCGTCCCATTTTAAAAGTACGTTGACACGTCGTGTCTTGATTGGATATTGTTTCAAAGCATATGTGTTGTCTTTTTCATTGCATTAAACAATCATTGATTGCACATTTGGTGATAAAATTATTTGTCAATAATGCGATTCTTGATATAAACCCCAACTACATTTCGTATACATTAATCGTTATAATTCAAGAAATTTAAAATATGGTAAAGGTAATTCATCCGGTAGACTGGTTTCGTCCTTATTGGGAACTGTATAAGTTTCCACCAAAATTTTGCCACGAATGAGTCTCGCATCTGGGCACGCGTATTCAGAGGCTGTGACTTTATCCAATATGCCGCTCTGCCGCTCACTAAAAAAATTTTCATTTATATACGGATTTTGAATTTCGTTCACTTTTTCTTCATGTGGAGCAAATGTAACATCTCGTTAAAACTAATATTCTAGTTATTTGCCTCCAATTATTCATTATAGAAAAAGGCACCACACACCATGAGATGTGGTATTGAAATGCCTAAATAAAAATCTAAAATATTTCCCTCAATTGTTTTTTTAAGTCTGTTCAGGAATGACAGATTGGGGATGGTTATTTGGAACTCTTGGTCAAAATGGATGCCATATAAGCTCCAATTAAAGGAAAAATACTAACTGGGTTAAATTACTTAGTATATGATTGAAAATTGCGTGTATTGTGCGGCAGGGTGGCTCAGTGGTTAGAGCACCAGATTGCGAAGCAGACGTGCCAAGATTTGGTTCCAGTCCGCTACATATCTGGCCAGTACGTGATGAGTTCCCAATAAGGGCGAAACTGGTCTGCTGGATGAATTGCCATTTCTACACTATACAATTCTAAGTTTATGCTGACAAATGTATGTACTTAATGGGCTGTGTTTTTATAAAGTTCTCAACCTTGATTATAGTAAATTCTTTAAGTACTTCCCAGAATTTTTCTTCGAAAAAAGTTCCGAGATGGACACCTTAGATTTGTTGTCTGTGACTCTATCCACTAATCCATTCTGCTGCACACTACGCCAAATTTTCGGTTACATACCAACTTATGATTTCGTGTGAGGTCTTAATTGTGTAGCCTTTGTTTTATCTAATTAAGCCTACCAAGAGCGCATCCTCAATTTAAAAGTTTGTTATCACCACCCGCACAAACCATGTTTGCTTAATTACCTCAATTCAAAACGCATTTCACAGGTAGGGGTGGCTAGCTGGAACCGCAAGTTTAAAGTGCTGCCACACAGACTCCGGCTGATGAAAATACGAAAGTAAAATATAAGTGGGTAGAGTCAAAGTCGTCGTCGTATATATGCCCAGGTTCGAACCCTGCTCATGGCAAAATTTTGAGTTTTCTTGAAAAGATCCCAATAAGGTCGAGACCAAACTACTTGCTGTGTTATCTTTGCTAACTTATACAGTGGTTACTTTATACTGACAAATGTATGTATAATGTCATTTTCGCTTATGTCAAACTAACAAAACTGATTTAAGTAATTCTTTTCGCCAAACCTGCAACCGATTATGGTTAAAATATATAAATTTCTAATTCAATGACATGATCGCTACGTAGAGCGGTTTCTGTCTGATAATGATATATTTTTGGTGTAGAATAGAATCACGGAAAACAAAAGTTAGCTGAACATTTTCGATGTGTGCAACAGTGTGGTGCAATGAATGGAGTCACAGACTCGATGGAAAAAATGAATAGGTTCGAGCCCTGTTCGCAACAAATTTCTTTACAGTACCTCTAAGGTTCCTAATAAGGTCGAAACCTATCTACTGGATGAATTTGACATTGCTGCGTGAAACATTGTTTAGTTTATACTGGCAAATGTATGTATAATTTAATTGGTGTTTATGTCTACCTAGCAACCTCGATAAAAATGACAATTTTCAATTCATGTTATCTTCGGCAATAATTTCAACTTCCGGTTTTATAATAAGGATTTTCGAGCACTGCCAAGTCTTGGCAGGTATATTTGTCATAACAGATTTTGTTTATTCTGTAGGATGAAGTGCGAGTCAGCTTTATTTTTTTTAAATTAGAACAGCTCTGTGGTAATAAATATATTTTCATGTCCACGTTTGGTTCCAATACATTAAGCATTTTAGACTTCCTGTCGGGTTAGCAATATGTCAACGAAATAAAGTTTGTTAGTGTGAATGCTTTCGCGCTGGCAAATCAACTGGATAAGCTAGTTCACATTGATAAAATGCATACAACTATGAAAATGTCATCAAAATACCGCGCTTATACCAATTAGCTTATTAGTTCAAATATGACCAATTGGATATACCAAAGTCAGCATGAATAAAAGGTATGATCTAATGTACACCTGTGTTTCTTACTTACTAACGACTTATCAGTAGAAGCCGTTACTATATTCTATACAAGCCATAGATTTTGTCAAAAAAAATTCGACGTTAAGGCAGTAAAATCTATTATACCATTGTGTATTCAAGCGGTAGTGGAGTAAACATCATATAAAGTCTTGGAATATGCGGTTTCAAAACCAATTCACAATATACAATATTCACCGGGCCTGTTAAATGCACCAAAACCATTTTTGCCGAGTCCGTACATAGTACTAGCAGAATTGTTTTTAAAGTAGGCTAAATTTCACCGAATTTAGCAATTAAAACTAATTCTGAACATCGGTTATTCCAGTAAATCAATACATTTTCAAGTCGATTTGTCCAAAGCTTTTCATGAAGTTAATATAATTACTAATAAAATATATTTTCGTGTAGGATATTTTGCCAGCCGACTGTCCCACATTACTTTACTAAATTTATAGTGGATATAGAGTGATGGACAGAAAATGCGGGTTTTCATTAGATAATACCTTCTGATCATTTTGAATTTTATATATCGCTATGTAACTTTTTAACTAATTTGTTAGTACGTACGCATTTTCCAATAAACAATTGCACATCAGTTCTGCGCAACACAGTATAAATAAACATTATACCCTGGATATATGTAACAGATTTTTTATAATGTTGTTTTCGTTCTGACGCTTCCAGATTAAGCATATTGACAGTAGCTATCGGACTCCATAACGAAAGACCCACCACCACTTTATAGACATGTTTGAAATATAAACCAATGTTAGAGATTTAAATATTTTAGTGCACTTAATAAGGAGAATTATTAAATTAGTCTTGTAAATGTGGAATGATTTATGGTTACTATCGTTGAACTCCCGGACGAAATCGATGGTTTTGTCAACAGTGATGCATAAACATAGATTTCTGACACCGCATTTATGCCTAAAACCGCGATTTATTTCTTAATTAAAATAAGTATTAGTTTTTATTTTTATGAAGCAAAAACTTATTTTTCATCAAGTTGACAAGAAATGTTCGCCTTTGATCAAAGAATCATTTAAAATTAAAAATGAGCCTGCTATGCTTTACGTCTTACAATGCTAGGCTATATCTAATTTAGCTAGTTCTGAGACTATTTAATTCTACTAAACGACATTAGGATAAATATCAATCCCACATGTTTAACCAGTCGCAAAAGTTCTCATTAATCACACGCACTAAATCGTTTTGTACCTGAATGGCCGAAATTAGCACTCAACGGTAAATTGAATAAGGGAGATCCTACCGCAATTTATATGAAATATACTATAAATGCTACATTTATCACATGCTTTTAGTGGTTTTGCGTTTCATTCGAACAAAATTTATGCGAGAATCTAGTCAGGACATTCGTTTTTTGATTAACGTTACATATTACGTATTCTATGCATTGATATTCACTAATCAGTTTATCGTTCTATTTTTATTCGGCACATGGTAATTGAAAATGCATTAAGACCTGAGATTAACGGTAGTTTATTACTGTCGCTAAACTTGTCAAAATCTGGAAAGGCGCTTATCACATTACTGCTAGTAAAATTTAAATAAAACATTATGTCTTGCATCTAACTGGTATTAATTTGCACTCTTTTAAATTTAGATAGGTTTGCAGTATCACCAAAGACTGACTACAACTCTGTGACTAAATAGAGAAGATCTGAACATAGTTTACAGTTTTATATTCACTGGCATCATTATCAGTAATGCAGGTAATATATCTGACGATGCGAGTATGGGAATCGCGAAAGCTAGAATAACTTTCTCCAATCTGTGCTATTAACAGAGAAACGGAATTATTTCGTTTTGCCTTAAAGGTTATGTTTACAATGCATTGGTACACGCAGTTTTCTAATACGCTAGTGAGACTTGGCCCTTCGGAGTTGATGAGTTTAGACTCCTACAGGCATTCGGCCACCGTTTTTTGAGAAGCACAGCTCATGTAGGTTACCAACGACGAATAACCAAAGTTGACATCTGCAGACATATTTTTCAATTGTCGAATAAGTGCTTCTCGTTAGAAAAACAAATAAGGCTACATGAACTTTGTTAGCTCCCTCAGTGCGATTGTCAATTGGAGCATGATTCTCTCCTTCAGTTCCAGATTAGCGTGAGAAAGAGGTTGCACACACATTGACATGAAAGGATCAGTTATGTTCAATTGCATACAAATGGGTTATTACGGAACCCGCACATCTGTCAGAAAGGTGTGCACGCGTGCATCATGGTTCTTGGTTAGACACCCTATGCGATATGGCAACGAGTCGAGCTCATTGGTGATTTTGTTGTAGATTTCTAGTATGAATAATCCCTATAATTTTCGTTTCTTATTTGGGAAGATTTAACTGTGAGGTTTGTTTTTATTTATGACGTGATGTGGTGAAAACATAAGGAAGCCTATGTTGCCTTGCTTTTAATCTGACTTGACCATAAAGGTTTTTTTGCAGTAGTTTAATTTGCCTAACTTCTGTGTGTTAATCTAGGTGAATAAACTCAAAGTAATCAGATAGTCCTCTCAAAAATTACTCTTCTTTAATAGTCTGTTTGTCTGAATTATTAATTTTTTCATCATTACTAATTTTCAAATTTTTTTCTGTATTTATTTTTATTTTTCTTATGGTTATATGGCAGTGAAGCATTCGTTAATAGTGAATTTATTATTTGCTGTGCACGGTGATAACGCTGATGATGATGGTACAACAGCAACTTACCTAACACTAGCATAAATGCTAAGGATATTGACCTCAGCGATTTACTAACTTTCTCATGCTAATTGTCCGCTTCAATTGGAATCATGGACTTGTAGACGGTTTACATTTCACACCATGCTCCATTGAATTAAACTTTGTACTTGTGGCTGCTGTATTGATTTTTCAATTTTGTTTCACTATATTTTCAATGGGCTTACACCACTCATTTATTCAAATCAAATCATGCTACGTTAATTATAATTTAATTATATAAAATAGTAAATAATGTTAGAAACTAGGAAATCTATTTGAAATGCTTATCTTTTACTGAAATGGTACAAAACAACGTTTCATTTAACGAAAAAATTTTTTCCAGATAAAATTATATTGCAATTGTAAAAATATTGTCATTTTTAGGCATAGCGTAAATATGAACTAGTGAACATATACAAGACCAGGTTGAAATGCCAAAATTATAATAAAACAATATTTTTTATCAATTGAAGCATGCGTTTCGTGCTTATTGGCCATTAATTAGCAGAAGCGGGCACTATGCTTTGAACGAACTATGTCGTTCTTTACGTTATGCGGGACAAAATGACAGTGTAAGCCCGAGAATAGTATAGTACAATAGGGAGCAACGAAATCTGTCATTCACTGTACGCTTTTAGTCAAGTGACTTAACCAATATTGTAATACGTTTTGGAGATGATGCAAAATTTTGCCAATGTTCATTAGTAAACATGAAACCTTTTCCAAATGAACTGCATTCCTTGCTACTGCTGACTATACTTTATCTGTCTGGTCCTTTATCAACTAACTTGTTACTCATTTAACTATGCAAAACAAATATATTCTTATATGTTCGTCATTCATGATGAAGTATATATTAAAATTTTTGCTATATAATCACATTAAGAGTTTATTTTGAGACAAACCAATTACTTAAAAATTTGACATCATTTAACCGTAATGTTAATTAATTACAGTTATAGTTGTAAATGTATATATATATATATATATATATATATATATATATATATATATAATGGAAATATAATTCATTTAAAATTAATTTCTTTAAATGATCATGTAACGAAATTGTTATCCTTTGTGAAGCTGATTGAATCCTACCAGGAAATATTGCAACATACATTTGCGTAAACAACATAGAAATAATTTTCAAACAGTTCAATTTACAGTTAAATACTGTTTGTTGCGAAGAACTAATATATATGCAAGTATGTATTAGGTTTTGCGAACCTAGTAACAAATTAGTTCAGTTGTGACCAGAAGGATAATTCGAAGGCAGCATGAACGGAAAGTATAATCTCATGCACATTCGTTTCGTGCTTACTGGCGACTCATCAGTAGGAGCCGGTATTACGACCTTTAACCACTATATATTTGGGTGAGTAATGTGGGGTAATAGGACGGTATAATCTCCTATTTACATTTTAAGCTATGAAAAATGTTAAAGTCCAATTTAATTTGCTTCCACATGGGCTAAACTTACTTGCTCGGAAATTCTTAATTCAAAATTTGAAAAAAAAACGATCTTATATTATATTAACAATTTATTAGAAACAATAAATTTAATAGTAAGACTGTTGGATCTCGTCTCAGATAATGTTAATTTAGTATTATTTATGATAATACGCTTCAGGATAGATCATTAAAAGTAGAAGTATCCGCATACGCTGCATTGGCACGGACATGACAATCATGAAATAAATCGCTAAATGTGAGATTAAATACAGTACTAGTTTAATGTAACACTATTCCGTGAATTATATTGATTTAATTAGCAGTAAATTAGGCAAACAGTCGTTATTCCATAACTTCATCTCTCCCGATTGATGTAGTGTGATATCCCCTTGCGTTTGCATACGGAATTTCGATCACTGGACTCAGAGTTTATTTTAATGCCTAAAGCAGTATCTCAAAATAATCAAATTTTATCCATTGCAAATTTTAAGAACCACAAGAACGTGTGCTGCACATTTCGTGAAATGGTAGGACATAAGCTCCAATAATTTGAGGGTGTTAATGCCGATTTTCTTTCGTCTTAATGGTCATTTCGATGTATATTATTATTAAGGCAATTAATTACGACAATCTGCAAAATAGTTTATACAATCATGAATGGATTCCAATTTTAGTAAAGGTGTACGTCCCTAGTTGACATAAAATATTAACAATAGCGATATGATTACAACTAGCTTGTAATTTCGGCTGATCAGACTACGTGCCACAGTAAGACTCATTACGAATTGATAAGTACGACGAAATAGAATTTTATAGTTGTTTCACACTTTGCGTTCATTACTTAGTGGTATCAGGTTAACCCTAAAGCGAGAAATAAAACATAATTTGATCATTTTTACAAGATAGAGAAATCTCCATCAGTCATTCTCACAGACGCGTTTTGGTGTCATATTCATCATCAGAGCTGAAAAGCAAATTAAGTACAGAGCAACAAATTGCAATTTAATATTATCAAGTTTGCGAACTTGATATAAACACCTGACCCATTAAGAACTTCAATTTTGTCAGTATAAACTAAGAATTGTACAGTGTAGTTGGAACTTTGTGTCTAAATGGGTGCCATATGAGCTCCACCTTTAAAAGAATAAAACTAACCGAATTACATTATTTAGTATATGACGGAAAACTCGATGAACTGCCTTTTCTGCACTATGAAATTCTTAGTTTATACTGACAAAATGTAAGTACTTAATGGGTCAGGTATTCATATAAAGTTCGCAACCTTGATTATAGTAAATTTTATCGCCTCCCGTGCAACCAATGTTCGTTTAATTACATAAATTGCAATTTATTCATAATGATATAGAGGCGCATTAACCAGGTTCTCACTTCTACATGCCTAGCATAAATTATGATAGAATAAAATGTAAAGAGCACAATTTCTTTGACTTCAGTAACTAAGCATTTTAAACATTTTTACCACCCATATAATTGATTCAATTAAACAGTCACAGATTGCATGGGTGACGTTTTAATTATACCAATGAAGCTTTCGGACTTAAACAAATATCAATTACATAATATTCTACCAGTGCCTTTAGAAGAGCATGATTAATCATAAATTTGACACACCTATCAGGCATTCCTACGTAGATGTTATTTAATAAGTATGTTGGCGGGAATATTTTATATTTTTATGCCGTTGACGAAATTTTTATATATGATGCCCATTGGAGCCATCTTTTTATTGTACGTGTAATGACAACCATTCTAATAAAGTCTGCGGAATTCATATGAAAACCAATGCAATTGTAATAAACAATTCGCGTGACGTATGTGTGACATCATCCGCAGATTTGGCCATATTAATTCAAGGTGTTTATTAAACTAATCACTCTTTGCGGGAGCTTGAATGAACAATTTAAATAACACGTTTGCGCACATGAAATAAAATTTTAAATGGTATCAACACTTCCATTGTCACATTTTGCCTAGTATTTTTACTTATATCAGCTTGGCGAAATCTGCTAAACGCGGTAGATTTTCGACTGCAGCCGACATTCCTGGCCAGTACAATTTTATCTAGATTGCTAGAGGTTGGAATCGCATTTTTTTCATGCTCTAACATTTATGTTAAAGATTAATCCACATTTGTCAGTTCGCCGTTGTGCTCTGATGATAGCTGTATAGATCAAAATTCGCTGGAACACCTTAAAAATATCGAAAATAAACTCATTGGTAACTGTAAATTGTATATTTGAAACAACAGGCAAAATCATTTTAATTTGGAAGATGACTTTCCTAGATATTTAGCTGATTATATTTATTGATTAAATAACGCCTTTTCTTAGATAACTAAAACTTCAATTGCTTTATTTAAACCACGAATATTCAAATGTGGATATGCAAATTTAAAATTATACGACACGATATATTGCTAAAAAATATATCACCTTTAATAAAAGGAATGATATGAACAATAGAAGTATTTGACAGTTCTCATTATTTAAACTAAACGCTCACTGACTGACCAACAGTGGCTTCGAATAATTTGCTACGGCAAAAAACGCATTCGTTTCAATTATTTTATTAATTTGTGTCTAAGCATATCATGTTCGCGCTGTTTAGCTCACTTCAACTTACTAGTAACTTCAGAGGACATCTAATAGCCTATTAAGTATTTTATACTAACTTGATCATGAAGTACAATATATAAATTTTTATATTATGTATAACACATTTATTTACAATGAAGTTCATTTATAACTTGGAAGTTTCAATTTGTACTACTGACGACGTCTGCTTCGTCGGTAATGTCTACGCTTCATTAGAACCTGGTTAAGTCGATATTTAATTATTCAAGTAATTTGAATAAAAATACGAAGCAATCACGGTGCTATATTAGTTCTAGACTTATTTGACTTTCTTAACCCAATTCTTCTATAAGATCAAGAAGAACGGGAATCCTGATTTCAGAGTATACGGGTATAAGATAATTAATATTTTACTTATATATAACTGAAGGTCTATTTTCTGCGAAGTAATATATACTGGCTTATAGCAACAGATACAAGGCTTAAATAAGCGTATTGATAAAAATCATAATACTCGCCAGTTATTTATTTGGGGTAAAATGCAACAGCCATCAAAATTAAGCATAAATCTCTTTCCGTATGAAATGTTTTTACAAATCAAAGAGCTATTTTTCACAGTGACCTGTTCGTCGATATTAAATGACCGAATCGAAAAAATAATAACACCATTAAAAGCGACAAATACACAATCAATTTCATAACTAATGAATATTATATTTTATGATGAACTCCGTCAATGTTCAACTATTAAGTGGATACTCGATTAAGATTATATTTTTATTAGATTAAATCGATGCAAAGAAGAATAATTTAATTCTTTTTAAATATTCCTCCCAACTCTTTCGATTAAAGATTGAATACACTAATAAATATGTACATGTATATTTGTATAAATAAATACATTTGATAGGAGAATGAGCACAAGTCAATTCTATCGTCTTAAAAATCAATAATTATTGAAGTGATTTTAAAATGTGCACTGTTTTGAACTGTCCCCAGATCCTATTTAACTTTCTTTTCATCTCTAATTTTGCAATGTTGAATTTTGTCTTTTTATGCATTCAAATAGCATTGTTTCCTATTTTGATTTTTAACGTTAGTAATCTGACGAATTGGACAAATCGAATGCAAACGATTCTGATGATATGTTAAATTTAAATGCCTGATGTGTATCATGACACATTGTGTCTCGTTGACGTAAAAAAGGCAAATTTGACATTTTAGCATACTGTTAGAATAAATAGCGTTCTGCTTGCTGCATGGCCGTTGTACATTCAAGCATGCAACAAAACTTTTTCCTTCTCCTCAAACTATGTCCCTTTAAGCTTATTTTATTTAGGAACTTTCATGAGAAAATAAATTGCTTCACATTTATTTACTTGTTGTTAGTGTCGAGAAGGGAAATGTATAGTTTTTTTCCAACTTTAGTTTGTTTATAAGTTCATCGAGATTTACCGCTGATTATGATGCCATGCAACCTATCCAGCTAGTTTGATGACAAAATGCTGTGTAAATAATTTCGATAAGCCTTCTTTAACAAACAGCACGCCATGACAATGGTGGAAAAAATGAGTGTCAGGTGTTCACTACACCTATAAATGTTGCAACAAATAAGTTGGCTACTCTGTGCCATTGTTGTGGACAGCCCCTGGAATAGGAACACCAACACGCCCAAATTCTATGTGAATGGAATCTCATTTGCATCTGGATCTGTGGACTTACCTAGCTACAGTGTTTTACACGAAATGTGGATTTCAAATAAGTAAGAATAACTGCTTAAACAAAATTAACTCGATAAAATTATACCAACTGACTGATTTATAGAGAATAATCTTCTACCTGTTCGTTTAATTATAAAAATCTTCTACCTGGTTGATTGGTCATTCCAACACAATACTTGTTTAAATACAGATATTTGGAATGACCATACACGGTATCCTCTTTAAAGCCTCGATTTTTCGGACGAAAATACAACCAGGGCCATTATAGAATCTTGTTCATGGTTGATATAAATCTCGTGAATGCATCTAATTTCGTGGAAATAAGTTAACAGCAATGTTTGTATGGTCGTTCACTAGCAGTTGTTATGTTTGCAGCAGCCAATCCACAGGCCTACGTTGCCATTGGCTTCAACAAACGACAATGTTTCTTAAGCTCCATACCGTTTATTTTCTACGCAACTGTCCGTTTAATAAATTTCGACGTTTTTATGACGAATTGCGCAGTTAGTACGTCTTGTTGATGGGTGTTATCGTTTTGTTCCATCAGTTTCGCAAAGATCAGATTGATAACGATTTCCAAGTACGCAGTGAGTTCGTCTTCGATGTGACTGGGTGCTGATTTGACCCCCGAAGGCTTCAACATTTTTCATACTACCCACCCTGCCGCACATTAGATGCAACTTCCAGTTATTTAATAATTAATGTTTCTTGGTAAGATTTTCCTTTATGTGGCGCCTATGTGGCATCTATTTTGATTTAAATTTCGAACCAACCATCCCCGATCTGTTAATATGGAACAGATAGCATGCTCCAAGGAGAAATGAACAATTATAGAGTTAAATGAAAATTGTTTGCGTGGGCAGTGATAATAGTTACTTAAATCAAGACTGCAACTTGATAAAAACACACTTTTCTCAAATGACATCGGTAACAACACCCGTTTATTAACACGTCACATAACATAGCAAAAATTCCCCCAGTCATTGTGCGTGTTGTGATAATGATTTTTCTAATCTTGTATGCAAGACACTTTTCAACTAATCGCGCAACATAGCAGAACTGCTGCTAGTGATACTTATGTATGTTCTCGAATTTCCATGGTAATTCTATAAATCAAGCTTGCGAGCCTAAAGTAAGCACTAATCCCATTTTATTTAACCAGTTTTCGAACAACATAACAAAACTACGGTTGGTCAAGCTCGCAAACTTGATTTAAATAATTGTTACCAAAACCCAATAAATCATTGATTTTTTCATGGTAATTATCTGAGCAAGACGACATAATAACTTTTATTGGAAATTAGAAATGTTGCCTTCATCAATATTAGTCTCACATTCAATGTACCTGATAGAAGTTTAGGCTTTGCAAATTCTTTGTTGTCACGAACATATCCCTTTACTGTTTTTAACACTTTCATAGAAGTTCTTTATTTAAAAAAATCAATGAGAGTCAGTGTAACAGCTGAAACTATTAAAATCAAGTTCGCACACTTTAGACAAATACAATCCGCTAGCTTTCAACCGTCTAAAAACACTGATGGTTGCTGCTTTTTTCGATTTGCAACTGTCTATAATATTTATCTTAGTTGGATTTGCAGTCTATTCCGGGACCAGTGCCCTACGGAACTGTAGGGCGTTAAAGGTATTGCTCCAAAGCATACTTTCAGCTCCTACCAGATTCAGCCTCTTTTTTGTATTTTCCCGATACATGTGAAACCATAGATTTCATAGGGTATCGTATGCTTCGTCCAATTTATGCCTGAAGTATACACATGGATTTATTCTATCATAATACAGTAATAATACCGATATATGCACTATTTTGAATAAAAAATGCACCATTGATCACAAACATTATCTATAAAAGTAGATAATGCTGTAAACTGTAATATTAGAACTCGTGGATAATAACAAACATTTATTTTTGACAAAAGTCAATATAGCCTGTTTCAAGATTTCAACATAAAACTTACCTACCTGAAATGAACACATCCGAGTTTTAAATGAGATATTAAACTTTTGATGGTCATTTCTTTTTTCACAGAATAAAAGTAACGTATCTGTCTGGCATGAAATTTGCCTAAATACTAATACCTTTATAAACACTCGATTATCAAAGTCCACAGGACAAATATAATATATAACACCTTGCAGAAACGGTTGGCAAATATATTTAAAATATTTTCAAGCGGTTATTCCAAGTTGTAATTGATAATTAGCCGTGCTCGAAATGTCACATTCCTTACGTTTAATTTTCATGCTTAGAAGATGTATCATGAAAATAGGGGCATAAAAATGAAGTAAAGGAGAGAATACAAGAAGAAAGTAATAATGATTCTTTAATTTATTAATATTTATGAAATTACGCTCAGCTCAGTTTCAGTTTCTGCAATTGGCTTTTTTTGTTTGCTTAAGTCTAATGGCTAATCTGCCATGCAGCTCAAATGGACGAACAACGCTTTTTAAACAGTAGCGTAATTTAGTGGTCTAACATACTCCTTTTGTGGTACCAATACAATACGTATCCGTTGAAGAAACCAATTATTTATCTGCTGTCAATTCACAAGGATTTCAATTGCAATTTTAACTATATAAATATATGCTTTTGAAAGTGCAGATTAAGATTTTCTAAAATATATTTACCATACCATAGATTATTTCAGACCAATCATTTTTTAGCCAATATACGTTTAACTGTCAATCCTCTGAGTTTAAATTGATTGTGAAAAAATGTATTTTATAACTTCAATCATGGATATTTTTCTCTAATTCTGTGTCATTTTCACAAATCAATTTTTCACCTTCTTGAAATATATTTGAAATAAATATATGAAAATTAGAAGACGTTCATTATTATAAAATAAATCTAACTAAGAAATAAAATTATGAGGAAATTATTAATAGTATACTGTCTCTTATATCACAAATAGATTAGGATAACAATCGATTCTATAAGCAACCAAATTTATTGTGTTTCCAAACCTTTTATTCGTTATCATAATCAACAACCGACTATAACCAACACATTGATTATTTTTATTTATTCAAACGACTAATTGCCAGAACGTATAATTTCGTGTACATTCGTTTCGTACTTACTGGCTACTCCTCAGTAGAACCATTTTACGCCCTTTACGCAGTATATATTTTGCTGATGAATGTCAGAAAATTTGATGTTACAATCTCACATATGAATGTGAAAATCTGCAGTAGTGAAGCTTATTTCATATAAAGTCTACGAGAATGTGATATCAAGGACAACTAACTATTATATATATATATATATATATATATATATATATATATATATATATATATATATATATATATATTTTATGATGTCCATTCTTTTTTAATTTACCACAGTATTCTTATAAATAGGAAAACACAAATAACAAAGTGGATAAAGGCCATTTATTTCGTGAATACTAATCCTCTCTTATACAATCATACATATTTATACATTTTGGGTTTTCATTTGATTATGCTAGTGGTAACAAATCTGACTCGTTTTACTGCTGTTTCTTGTTTTGACTAGTTGGTGAGTGTGTATGCGTTTGTGTTTGTGTGTATGCGTGTTTGCATGTAAAGGTCATTCTCGCAGTATTGCGAAGTGATGTCTGATATCTTGTCATTATTGTTTTGATAGCTTGAGAATTAACCATTTGTGCGCATTGTTCACTGTTACATATACAAGTGCTATTTTCCCAGTATAGTTGATCGTTTCACCTCGTTGCGCAAAGTTTTCACGTGGTAACAACGCCAGTGTTGATTGCAGTGTTAAATGCTTACATTGTTTGGAGACTTCTGTCATCGTATGCGCCTCTGTTATTTCCACTTCAGTTTGTTGCCAATCCGATTGTACGTTTGTTGATTCTAGTCGAGGGCCTGTTTCTTCTCGGCTGGATACTAGTAGTTTGTTGTTGAATTTTGTTATTCTTGGCCAGTCGATAAGGATATCATGTTGATGAAACTTTTGAATGTTAAGGTCAGGTGCTTGTTGTTTTATGTAAAGTGCTTCGTAGATAAATAATAATTTTTCTGATTTTGCTTTATGTAGAATTGTGAAATTGGTCGAATTGACAGGGTGCCCCGTTGCCAATATATGATCGGAAATAGCTGATTTTCCTGACGGTGGCAAGCCTTTGTTAATCAATTTCTGTGGCAAATGTTGCTGGATTCTGCTTATCAATTGCTTATTCGTACGTCCGATATATGTGCTACCGCACAAACATGAAAATTTGTAGACTATGAATGATTTGGAGAGAATTGGCAATTGATCTTTGGCATCCAACCTCATGTTTCTCTTTGTACTAAATGTTATATTAACTTTAACACTAGGAAAGTTGTCCTTAGTTATTTTATTCAGCCGCCATTGCAATTGTTGTGTGTTTTCCTATTTATAAGAATATATATATATATATATATATATATATATATATATATATATATATAAAGCCTGTAAAGTACCCAAATTATAATTGTTGAGGCAATTTTCCTAATGTTTTATTATAAGTACTTGTAATTCTAAAATTTGATGAACTGAAGCGCAATGTAGAATTGATTTTTTTGATGTCAAGCGAGGACACGGAATAATAATGTTGATAGCATATAAATTTTCGACATGCAGTGTCGGTACGTGGTACTGGCATAACGACCGTAGTGTCGGTATCATTTACAGACTTGGTATGTATAATTTGTCGCATTGTCGTAAACCCTATTTTGAGTTAGCATCACCACTACAGTTTTATATACTCGAATACGATTTTCCCACATTCCTTACCAAATATATAGAGGTAAAAGGGCGTAATACCGGCTCCTACTGATGAGTCGCCACTAAGCACGAAACGAATGTGTACGAGATTAAACGTTCCGTTCATTCTAACTCTTTTATCCTTCAGGTCATATTTTGACGATTTTACTAGGTGCGCAACAGTTAACATACAATTGCCTATATATATATATATATATATATATATATATATATATATATATATATTAATTCTCCGTCACAAACAGTATCTGATTGTTGAAAAGTCTTCTCGTATTTATCGCTTGTGTCACATGAAAGTTTGCCTGTAAAATTTTGAATTGGTGTATTTCCATTGGTCAACAAATATGAAAAATGTACATGATTTCAATGTCTGGATCCGATTTTAAAATAAAACAGGAATTTTTCGGTCGTCGAACATTGAATTTTTGACGGCTAATTCTTGCAAGTAATTTGAACGGCAACTTATCGTCACATAAAATTTTTTTTGCATATAGTCAATTTCTATCTCAGATGAACTAAAGTTTTCGTATTTTTTTTAATTTCCTCGCTCATGTAACGGGCATTATCCAAAAGCCTAAGGGACAATGAAAAATTTCATTCAACGTCGGGTACATACTTTACGTTTTTTTCATGGCGAACAATGTTGAACTTTGACCAATCCTTCGCGGTCCTAATTTCAGTCTCGAAATCTCTGACTGATAAACAGATCCTCAAGTGAAAAAAGATTAACGTAATATGACATCATTCCACATGAGGCCCGAAATTCTCTTAACAGAACTAGCCGACTGTCCTAATCCAGATGTATCACATTTTATAGCTGATTTAGTATGCATGCCGAAATATTTCATGTTTTTTTCTAGTTATACATCTGTCGATTCTTGAATCCCAAAATTATAAATAAATAAGGTAAAATTTATTCATTCTATTCCATTTAGTACTGTTAAACACTGTAAATTATATGTCTGGTTGCAGGATTAATATATTGAATGAGTCCAGTTTAATATTAAATACATTAATTATTGGCTTTACCAGGTTTTAAACGAATATTGGTTGTGCGGACGGTGATAAAATTTACTTTTATCAAGGTTGCGAACTTGATATAAACACCTTACCCATTAATTACTTACATATGTCAGTATAAACTAAGAATTTTGTAGTGTAGAAATGGCAATTCATCCAGTAGACTGGTTTCGTCCTTATTGGGAACTCATCATGTACTGGCCAGAATTTGCCGCGAACAGGGCTGGAACCTGGGCACGTCTGCTTCGGAGTCTGGTGCTCTAACCACTGAGCCATCCTGTCGCACACTACACTAAACACATTTTTCAGTTTTATACTAACCAATTTAACTTGGTTAGTCTATTTTTCCTTTAGCTGGAGCTGATATGGCATCCATTTAGACCCAAAGTTCCAACTAACCATCCCAGATCTGTCATTACTGAACAGTCACCACACTAGATGGGGAAGTGGTATTGAAATAAACATTTATATACTTAAACGAGCATTGGTTGCGCGGGCGGTTAAAATTTACTATAATCAAGGTTGTGAACTTGATATAAACACCTTATACATTAAGTACTTCCATAAGTCAGGATAAACTAGGAATTGTGTGGTGTAGAAATAGCAATTCATTCAGAAGACCAGTTTCGTCCTTATTAAGAACTCATCATGACTGAAAATTTTGTGTACTGTGCGGCAAGGTGGCTCTGTGGTTAGAGCACCAGATTCCGAAGCAGATGTGTCCATGTTTGAGCCCTGTCCGCAGCAAATTCTGGCCAGTTCATAATGAGTTCCCAATAAGGACGCAACTAGTCTACTGGATAAATTGCCTTTTCTAGACTACACAATTCTTAGTTTATACCGACATATGTAAGTATTTACCAGGTTTTGTTTACGATATTTTAATTAATGCTTTTTAAATTTTTCTGTGGTATTTGATTTAGTATATTATGTATTCTAAAAGAGTAATATCGATTCTTTTTCTTTCCTTTATAATAGTTCATGGTGCTTGAGTTAATTTTGAGCTTAAAATATTTCCTTCAAATAATTGGCTATATTTCCCACTAAATGATATTCGGACTTCATTTCAGCGTCAGACGACGTCATAAGGTATAACTTTCCAATGACGAAATTTATTGTTCTCTGCATGCGTGATTAGTTTCCGTATGTTAAATACGGTTAACGAACTTAAGACACAATCCGATCCTATTTAATTTAACCAGATGCAAAAGATAGCAAGTCTGCGGACAATCGCACATGTGTACGCGTTTCGACATATCAATTTCGTCAAAATTAATTATATTAATGTTATTTGATTATTTGAAACCACGATGCCATCTGGCTCTATTGTTATTTATATGCCTGCTCGTTAATATGTAAATACTAAAATTTATCATTATTTGTTATTTTATGTAGTTTATTCTGTCTGCAATTGATGTTTTCCTATGTGCCGTAAATCATTCAAAACTTTCATAATATAATGTGGCACATTGTGATAATAAGATAAATTACTAATTGATATGAGGAAAATAGGTTATCTTAATTATTAACCCGAAATATAAAAGCTCAAATGAATGGATGAAAAAGAAATACTAATTTACCGTGGCGATCAAATATACCAAGGATTCCTGCACTTTATTAGACTTAATTACTTTCCATTATAATATAAATATTTTTTAATGTCATAGAGATACCTGAGCTAAGTAATTCACAGATTCAGAATATCAAGTCGTA
Source organism: Eudiplozoon nipponicum (assembly GCA_029291075.1). Taxonomy (NCBI): domain Eukaryota; kingdom Metazoa; phylum Platyhelminthes; class Monogenea; order Mazocraeidea; family Diplozoidae; genus Eudiplozoon; species Eudiplozoon nipponicum. The sequence goes on along the minus strand of JAQBSW010002699.1, from coordinate 65,026 downwards.
CATTAAACCATAGATAGTGAAAAGCAATCGATAATCTATCGTCATCATGTTTTCGGGACTTTCTAATGATTCAATCACATAAACTGGTTCCTTAGAAGCATAGAATAATACAAATTTTATGGTGCAAAGTTCAAACACACAAAAATGAATAAATGCTCGGGTATAAATGAAATAAGATTAAAGTAAACTATTTAATCACATTTGTCTGTTCGTGAAAGCAAATGCGTTTGTTAGAAATTTATTGCGGTATGCATATTCAGGTCAAAGATATTAATATTATAATTCTAATAGAATTAGCCTAATTATTTAAATCAATAGACATTAAGATCGACTGAGATAGCCCTTCCACAAAGGCCATTCTACTCTATTTAAAACAGTTGTATTTGTCAATTTAAGCACATCATAATCATGCACAGCAATACGAAAACAAATATTAAATAACGTTCCACTGCCATATAATCATAAGATAAGAAACAATAGAACAAGATTTTTTTTAATAACGAAAAATTGTTAATTTAGGTACACACATTATAAGAGAGATACATGAGAGAAATTACATATTTTTTATCATTATACTTACTAAGACAACATTCCGGAAGTGAAGCAAGCTAAACATCTACACAATACCATTTTGTTAAAAAAATCATTAAGGCAAGTCCACATAGATTTTCACTTTATCACGTTATCAACACAACGTACCTCGTTGAAAGATTTTTAAGAAGATTCGTCAAGAAATATGTAATAAGATGGCCACTGATCTTGGCTAGATGCCATATCGCGCAGGTTGTCGAATCAAGAAAAATGATGAGTACGTGAACCCCATCCTGGCAGACGAATGGATCTTATCCTGTTTCTTCCTTGGTAAAATTTTCCCATTATGCTTTTTACGCTTATCTGGCGCTGGATGACTGGACCTTGGTTTAGTGGCCAATCAGATTGTGAGCATACGAAAAAACGTCACCGATCCAACTTAGTTAATCGAGCCGTATTTATTTACCTAAATATCAGCACATGTAGACAATCCAAAAATACGTAAACCGACGTCAGCTTTGATTATTTGTTGTTGGTAACATAAATGTGCTAGGATTCTGAAACAACGATGGCCAAATGCCCGTAAGTATCGAAAATCATTAAATCCAAGCGATCAAGTGTTACTAGCTTCAAAAAACTTCATTTACAAATGTATTGCAAACACAACCTTTAATACAGAAAGAAATACTCGCGTTTCTTCATAAATGGCGACGGTTCGAGAAAGATACACTAGCTTTCGCAATTCTCATATTCACCTCGTCAGACGTTTTGTCTGAGATATTGATAGAGCTTTCAAGGTATGCAAACCCGTCAACTATGCCTAGATCTTCACATTGTAGCCGCAGGGTTGGGTGATCCTGTAAATATATCTCACATTTAGATAGTAGGAATTTATATCAAAAGACGAATCAATGTCTGTTTATCTATACAAGGTGGCCTGAGCAAAATATAGATTGTGGAAAAATAATAAAATGTCGTCCACATAGTCAAGATCTACTAATCTACCGCCTGGGAGAACGTCAACATTCTAATCTTGAACACATTGAAGAATGTTGTCATAATGTTAATTATGAGAATATTAGTAAATGGGAGGAAGTGGACAGCCTTGAGGTGCATCGCTGCTGGTAGTAAAGTTATGCCTTAATTCTTTCTAGACATTAACGCAGCCACAATTTTTTGCGTAGAGAGAGCGTATAATATTTACAAATTTTATTGATATCCATTTTCAACGGAATATCGAAAAAAGCATTACGACCCACCGAGTCAAATGCATCAATGAAGTGTAGAAAGACGTTTAATGTAGGACAGCGATATACACGTCACTGTTCATGAACTTACCCTAAGATATAAATATTATACAACCTCAACCAGACCAGAATCCAGCCTGTTCTTCTCTAGTATTTGATTCACGCGAAGGTCTAAGACGGTGTAAGCTAATCGAAGCAAACAATCTAGACTGGAATCAAACTTATACCGCAATGGTTGTCGCGCGAATTACGGTTGCTTTTTTCGCAGATTGGATGATGGTAAACTCTTTTCAAGCATGCGGCACGATATCCTCGTTCTATTTAGTACGAAAATATTTATTCAACTCTCTCAGAATTATTTCACCACCATCCTTGAATATGCTTGGACGGAAATAATGAACGCCAGAAGCTTTGCAACATTTTGCATCCATTATTTCTAACTTTGATGGTTCATCAAGATTAACATTTCACACTGCTGCCGCATATCGTAGTACCTGCATTGTGCATTGTTGAACTTATCTTCTTCCAAAGTAAACTCGATTTTTTGCCATCGAGATCGGTTAGACTTGACTTTAGATTATTTTCATAAATTTTACAGAAGCACGGTTGTTTTCGAGTTTTATTATATATATTTCAGGTTTAATATTATTTATTTTTCTCGAAAGCTATAGTTCAAGTCTAGAACTGATGAGTGCATTTTCCGAGTCGACGTATTTTTCAAAACGAAAAATAGTCTGGGACGCAACTATCCCCTTTTTAATTAATTATTATTTTATCTATTGGAATCTACTGTCGTCAAGGAGCAGAAGGACGCCATGTGGCGAAACGTCTTACCCTACATCTGAAGTTTGTGCTACATTCGTTTAATCCATGTTTCGCGTAGCTATCCATTTGTCATTCACCAATATCGTTGCGCATCAAGTTGAATGTTTATATTCCACCCAAATAAAATTCTGTGTTATCTAAGGGCCCATTTTTAGCAATAATGTCGCCTATAATAAAAACTATATCTAAACCTCTTGCTCTAATTAGTACAGAGCTTAGGTCGGAGTAAGAAGCGTACTTGTTGTCGTCTAAACTTTGATCGGTGAAAGCATATGAAAATAAAACGAAAAGAAACGTTGGTTAAAGTTTTTGACATTTATTTTAGTAGATCTATTTAAGTGTGCAGCACAAAGTTGGCTATTTACAGAAATCCATTCAGTTAAGCACGCTTGAGCTCCCGTGCTATGGGCAATAGTGACGTTCCAGTTTCCGGTTTGAGAAAATTTTATAGTTCAAATCGAAAAACGTGTAGATAAGGATGGTTCTTTAAGTTCTCTAATACGCAACGTACAACGATTTCTAGTTCTTGTTTTTCCCGTTTGTTTTTATTTTCGCACTTTAAATGCGCCGAAATTAAAACCTAACCTAGGTTTATGAATAGTATTCTGCTTGTACTATTTTCGATATATGTAAATCCGATATTGGACTCAGTGATTCGATCAACACCCACCATACTTATAGCGTCTAGACGAACGTTATTTTTAGATTAATAATAAAGAGAAGGAAAAGAGGCTGAATCCGAGATAAAGGTGTCTGCAGCCGCCTGATTTCGCTTATCCACCCTGCTCGACTTATCGGATATTGCCTCAATTTTTATCCAGCGTCACGGCCGATGCTGTATGTATTAATTATAATTCGTGTCGTAAATGGTAATATCTTGACTGCAATAGAACATTAGTTCGTCTATTCTTAGTTGGTATGGTTTCTGTTCACAGTTTTCCTTCTCTTAGACATTTTGACAACCAATGCTGATGAGCAATCAAATTTAAATGATAAAAAACGCGCCATATTTAACGAGAGTAATATTGGCATTTCTTGAATAATTTATGTTTGTTTCGTCTTATTGAAGAGAAGATATCTGTCAAAAGATTTGGCTAATCACTGAATGTTGCCATGACCAAAATATCTTTTTAAATTCAAGAAATTAGCGTAGCTGATTTCAATGAAAATTGCATCAATGTCAAAGCATAGATATTTTTTATACGCGATGAAGGCTGAGCTAAAGAGTAAATTACTATCAACAGATGCTGATAATAATTTATTTTCGTGGATTTCCAATGTGCAAATTTGTTTTCTTACCAAAGATTTCGTCAATATCAGAAATGTATGAACCGAAATCTTATCCTTTACTGATGCTTAAACCAGCGATTCGTCGATTTCTAGTAAATCACGTAATTACAGTTAAAACAAAAAAAAGATCACGTCATTGCAATTTTTATTCCATGTTGATGACATGGCAAATAATCAAGTCCTATTTAATTGATATAAGTGTTTTTTTTTAATTTGTGACGTCGAGTGAACTGAAGATGGCAGCTATCATAGGTTGCCGAAATCTCTTCAAGGAAAAATACACTTGGAATTCAGCCAGTGTTAGTCAGGAAACTTTAAGAAGTTTTTTTAACTATAAAACTGGTATAAGTGCGGATAAAGTTCCATAACTGCATAGAAATTGTGCATCCAACGTTCCCGATAAATTACATGCAAAGCAGGTCTACTAGAGCTGAGAGCAGCATAATTATCTTTTCCTATTCTTATGTATGCACCCCGGTTAGCTGTTTGTTTGTCAGTTCACTGTAGTGCTCTAATGGTAGATATAGAAAATTGAAATACACAGTCTGACCGATTATGGGTTATTAACATATTTCGACGAATTATATACAACGGGATTGATGTTTATCCAAAACTTACAAACTTGATTTAAATAAGTTTAACAGCTGCTTCGAGTGCTATAAAGCTAGGAGATGTTGATTTACTCTTAAGGGAAATTATGAGTAGCTTGGACAGAACAAAGTTAGCAAAAGTAAAAACACCTGCACAATAGCAAAATGTATCATTTTCAATATTGATAATTTAAAAAAGATGACATTTTGTGTTTTACCAAGCATAAATTTACCAAGGTTTGTGAACTGAAGAAGATGTTTGCTGCAACGTCCTTTTTTCCCTAGTAAAAAATAAAATTGATTAATTCTCAAACAAAATATAACAAAAAATGTTTGCGTGTCTATAAATGTCTGTGACCTTTGCATATTTTTTGCTACCGTGTGTAGTATTTAACAAAATCTGGTGAATCGCAAATTTTAACTATTTTAATCTATAACATAAACATTTATGCAATCTGTAATCTATCATAGAGAATGATCTATTTTATAAGTCTGTGAAGTTCCACCAATTTGGCATAACTTACGTCCTCTGGTTAACAATAAAAAAACACTTTAAAGTTGATTTGTATATATAGATTAAGTAATCAATGCGTAATTATTTAAAATTATGTGTGGTTTAACTAATCGTTGAAGGAAATAACACGAAGCAACAAATTAATATCTGTAACTATGCCTGAATTCATATTCGATACAATTCAATCCAAATAAGTATTTGTTCGCACACCTAGCCTTAATTACGAACTAAAAGTGTATTTCGCAATTCATATTTTTATAGAAACACAATATGTTTACTTATATATGTACTTGAAACACCGCTCTTATTTTTGCACACATCTATATTGCATGTGCACTGAAACTGCTTGCGAAGTTATGCTTAGTTTTTTCTACTATTTGAACTTCCTGGACAAATACTCATATATTTTTGTGTGCTTTTTATGTAAAAAGATACTATCTAATGGAGAAAAATAAATTCTTGTGTTGCATTTCTTCAGTTAATCAGTTAATAATATGGAGCAATGCGCTTTCTTTAAAATTAACAAGGTAAAAATAAATGTTTTCCCTTATTTGAAAATCAAATATTCAACAGGTTTCGTTATTAAAAGTATTTAAAGTTAAATAAGGGTAGAACGGAATCGAATGGAAAAATGCAATTAAAGGCCAAAGAGTATATAAAGTTTGTAAAATACAGAAGAATAAAAGGTTTCAATTTTCGAAGTTCTAATAGATAATGTGAATCCATCACTGTAATAATGGCATAAAAATAAATTAAATAGTGACAGACAGCCGTTGCGATTTTCGAAATTCATTGAATTGTCATCATTTAAATTTATGCACATAACTTGAACGAGAAATCTGTTTGTCTAATTCTAAATTGCCTAGAAAAACAATGATCCATAACAAATATAAATAATGGGAGAAGAAAAGAATAAAACTTCCCAGGTAATTGCAACCACTAGGCGTGCCTAAGTCTAAACTCATACGTACTCAAATACTGTGCACAATTTGGATACAATAACAATCTACGATATATATATATATATATATATATAGGTATTACCTAACATATATTTAATTGCGTGATTTGTCTAGTATACAGTTGTGTATCTTTTTTACATTATTTGAAATTAAATAACGTATACATCATTGAATTTCAGGAATACAAAAAATATTCAGGTCAAATTACCAAAACCACTTGGATAGTAAATGCATTGTAGCATTATCGAACAGTGCATAAAAAATGCAATCAAGTTTTATCTCTTGATCTATGTAAAACCGAGAAGTGTACTTGGTGTACAATATGTACCGACTTGAATGAGTCCCGTGAAAGAACACCATATTTGTTCAACTGAGTCCTGTTTAAAATATTTGTGTTTTACTCCAAGTATATATATATATATATATATATATATATATATATATATATATATATATATATATATATATATATCAGAGTTTATTTGTCCTTCTGATGGAGTTTCCAAGACTGCTAGCCAGGATTACACTGACAACAAATCGTTTCATATCCTATCCTGTTAACTAGAGACTACCACTTACTTTACTTTACTGCAGCTGACTCCTTTTGGAGGATAAGCCGGCTCCATTGATATCATGGAGTTTCTTGGGAATTTGGTACAAGTGGTGTCCCCTCACCACTCGGCTTTTTGATCGAGGACGCACCTCTAGCCTTTGCACATCCAAGCGCAGTCTGCAAGGCAGCAGTAAGTTGCATGGTTGCCGCTGGCTGTTGAGAGCTCATTCGCCATTCGGAAGTACGGGGTACTGTCCAGGAGTCCATGTAATCCTGTGGCTGTTGAACCCTTTTGTGGTAGGGAACACACGCCGAGTCATGGTGTCGTCGTCGGGCTCATGTGGTATTTTATAAGAGATCCGATTGCCGTTCGGAAATCCACCACGCCCTGGTGACACCACCGCCATAGCCCTGTTAACTAGAGAGCCACCGAAAAAACAAGAAAAACAGGAAATTGTTTTACGTATCATGCCCGGTATACAGGTTTACATTATGAAGCCCACTATATACATTTATGGATAAATAGGTAAATGTTAGGATTCTTATCTAAGCATGGCAATAAATTTTGCGAAGTTTGATAATTCTACAATATTGATGAAGGAATAATTTAATTGAAGATTAAGTCCGTGATTACATTTATTTGTGTCTAAATTAATGAACGATAATTATGTCAGAAGAAACCTTTTGTCAACGCGCTTCTACTTTCTCGAACACGATAGAAACGTGACTAACGAGGATCTGTCAATAATACTGGTTTATTAACTTTTCTGTCTCTTAAACATTATTAGTCGTACGCTTTTTATATCCGTGTTCTAATGATTACAAGAGGTTCAAAATGCAAAACCACGCGAATCTGGAAGTAGTGTCGCCTGTTTTTAATTTGATTTAAACTATGAAATGTCGAGTTAAATGAAATTCCACAAGTCCATTTGCCACCTAGTAAACGGACACAAACATGCAAAGAATGTAATAGTAATGACTCATCTAAAATGGCAAACTTATTAGCAATTGTGACAAATAAAAGCTACTTTGAAATTAGGCTTTTGTAAAATTGCGTTAATTTATCTAATTTATCTAAAATCGTTTTAAATTTCAATTTATCTATGTGAGATTATATATGGTATAATAAATTGTCGCATATATCGTCAATATTGCGCTCTGAAAATTATTAAATATGCTGCCATTACGACTAAGGAATTTCGATGGCATCAGAAACGATTTACATGACAAGGACATTTATTATCATCATAACTTAATAGGTGATGCCTATTCCTGAGAAAGCAGTCACACTATTCTAAAGATATAGAAAAGTTAAGAATTCTTCCTCTTCATGTCTCTATTCACGATTGTATTGTCATAATGTCATTATGTAATAGATCTTTCAACAAGTAGAAGATTTAAAAATTATTTATTTTTATCAGCATAGCGCCATGGCATGTGTTTTATATTAAAGTTTTTTAGAAGCAATTTTCTTAATAAGTTTTACTTTATTCTACAGAAATCTCAACTAGAGCAGTTGATTATTCCAGAGAGCACGCAAATTAGGCCAGCAAACAGAAATTATTTCACATTAGATAACATAATTGAATAAGTTTTGATTTGTAAACGAACGAGGCAGTCTTGAAATTTCGCCATGCACACGTCACGAAAAAGCCCTGAAAATTTGAGAGAGAAAAAATAAGGCACGTGTTTGCAACGAAAAATACAAAGACCTCTAATTAAGCATCGTGACGTAATGTTTTATCCTAGCACAGGGAATTGTGCGCACGCGGATGGTTTCGTTATGTTTATCCGAAAAGCATTTCTAATTAGTAATTATTTAAACGCGAGTTGTTCTTGTTAGGTGGGAAATTGAGTATCATCGAACTGGTAAAATAACTATACAGCCAAACAAACTAATAAAATCGCAAAATTCCACATGAAGTTATCAAGTTATTCAAAAGAAGTTTGAGAATATACACCAATTTATTGTCAAATATACAGTCATACACAACGGATTAAATTGAATAACTTGTTCTAAACTTATCTACAACTGTTAAGAATAAGATTAGTACTCACAGCATCGAATAACTTCTTTTAAAAAATCGGGCGAAATAGTAGACATTACACATTTACATATTACCCTTACTGTTTATTGTCATTTCAAGGGGAAGCAGCTGTTGACATGTAATTAATGTAATGTTCATATTTTTTCTTTTCGAAGATTGATTTGCATTATGACTCCTCAACTGTGCGTTTAGGTAACACAAATTGATAACCTAGTATATCATCATTTTCGTATTTAATTTTAAATTGTGTATTCTTATGTAACGGACTAAATTTATTCAAAAGTGCTTCAGCATGCAGATAGGATATTTTTCTTGCCTAAATATATATCGTCAGCTTCATTTCTCTCAATAGTTCAGATTTATTTAGTTTAAAACATTGTAGAGGAAGATATTTCCTCCGAAAAAATTAAAGTAACATTTATTGATAAATTTAAACCACTGTGGCTGATTGAAACGAATATTATTAAAAAAAGAAAATATTCGTTTAATTTCTAGAACATTCTTTGTTAAAATGATTTGCATTATATACACTTTTGAATTGTGCGAATTAGAATTTTGTTATTCTGTGACTGTTCTGGTGTGACTTTCACTAGCAAGCTGCATTTGAAATTTTATTCATCATTTTCGGTTTTACAAATCTTGATCTTCACAGTATAATCCTGACACTAATTTGTGCTTCGAATCGTGCATATTGGGGATCTTCAGGAACAGGTAATTTAATAGTTAAATACTGTTTTTTTCGAAGAACTAATATATATACAAGTATGTATTAGGTGTTGCGCACCTAGTAACAAATAAGTTTAGTTGTGACCAGAAGGATAAACCAAAGGCAGCATGATCAGAAAGTATAATCTCGTGCACATTCGTTTCGTGCTTACTGGCGACTCATCAGTAGGAGCCGGTATTACGCCCTTTAACTACAATATATTTGGTCGAAGAATGAGAGATAATAGGACGGTAAAATCTCATAGACGAATGTGTAAACCTGCAATAGTAAAGCTAACATCATATAAAGTCTACGACAATGCGACTTCAACGCTAACTCACAATATATAATATATATACCGAGTCTGTAAAGGATACTAACACTATGACCATTGTGTTAGTAACCGATACCAACATTATTGTATCCAAAAGGTATATGGTACTAACACTATGGTTTCCGAGTGGGTACATGGTACGAAACTGATGGATATCAATTTATTCCATAGTTCACCGAAATTGAGAATTACAACAATTTATGAACACCTGTTACTCCTGTAAATCCATACAATCCGGCCTTGATCGATATCAGTTTTCACATTTCGCGGTAAGCATAACGTAATTCAATTCAATATATAATAGTCAAATACAGCTTTTTGCGAAGAACTAATATATATGCAAGTATGTATTAGGTGTTGCGCACCTAGTAACAAATTAGTTCAGTTGTGACCAAAAGGATAAACCAAAGGCAGCATGAACGGAAAGTATAATCTCATGCACATTCGTTTCGTGCTTACTGGCGACTCATCAGTAGGAGCCGGTATTACACACTTTAACCACTATATTAGCGTTGAAGTCGCATTGTCGTAGACTTTATATGATGTTAGCTTTACTATTGCAGGTTTACACATTCATCTGAAGTTGTACCGTCCTATTATCCCACATTCTTCACCCCAAATATATAGTGGTTAAAGGGGCGTAATGCAGGGTCCTACTATTGATACAGTCGCCAGTAAGCACGAAACGAGATGTGCATGAGATTATACTTTCCGTTCATGCTGCCTTTGGTTTATCCTTCTGGTCACAACTGAACTAATTTGTTCCTAGGTTCGCAACACCTAATACATACTTGCATATATATTAGTTCTTCGCAACAAACAGTATTTAACTGTAATATATTGAATTGAATGACGTCATGCTTACCGCGAAATGTGATAACTGATATCGATCAAGGCCAGATTGTATGGATTTACTGGAGTAACAGGTGTTCAGAAATTGTTGTAATTCTCAATTTCGGTGAACTATAGAATAAATTGATATCCATCAGGTTGGTACCATGTACCGACTCGGAAACCATAGTGTTAGTACCATGTATCTTTTCAGTACAATAATATTGGTATCGTTTACCAACACAACAGTATTCTTTACAGACTCGGTATATATATTATATAGTGTGAGTTAGCGTTGACGTCGCATTGTCGTAGACTTTATATGATGTTAGCTTCACTGTTGCAGGTTTACACATTCGTCTAGGAGATTGTACTATCCTATTATTCCATATTCTACGACCAAATATAGTGGTTAAAGGGCGTAATACCGGCTCCTACTGATTAGTCGCCAGTAAGCATGAAACGAATGTGCATGAGATTATACTTTCCGTTCATGTTGCCTTTGGTTTATCCTTCTGGTCAAAACTGAACTAATTTGTTTACTAAGTAATTTAATAATTCCATTTTTCGCGTCTGAACCTCTTTCCAGGTTATTGACTCGGTTGTATTTTTACGTAAGAAGTACACAGTCCTTTGTTTATTACTTAATTAATCAAATATATATTCAAGTTCAATTTATGTGGAGGCTAATCTTAAGTTCGAGGACAATGATAATCTAGCTCAGGATATTGAAGGTATGTACTTAATAGAATTGGAAGAGAAAATCAACTTATCTGACTGATATAGGTGTATTATAACTGAATCCGACTTGGCGTCTATGGGGTTCTCATTAACTAATAGGGTTTGGATTCTGTACAAAATATGCTCGAATTTAAGTTTAGCCTCCATGTTGATTGAACTTGAAAAATAATCTTGCAAATATAGTACTTGACTGTACATGTCGGCTGCACTATGACTGTACTAACAGGAACATATTTTTACATTATTTGCCATGCGTATAAAAGTCATGCAATAAAAAATTCATTCATTGTGCAAATCGTAATATCAAAACTACCGCCATTCACTCGTATTGGTGTGTTTAGATCGTATTTGATCATCATCAGGGCGTGACGGAAAACTGACACAGGTATGAAGCAGCACTTCATATACAAGTTACGGAATGCCAAATTTGTGGTTCTTACCACAGGTATTTTGAAATTCATTGTACCTGACTGGATATATCGGCTCCACAATTTCTATTGCTGTTAAGAAAGCAAACATTTTTTCAGTTGTCTCCAATCGTATTGACGTCAAACAATTAAACCATAATTTATTTAGTGGGCGATGTTAAGTAATTTAAATCCGTTGTGCAATCATGCGAAAAGAACCAATCACATTGCACGTAAACGACTGCAAAACGTAGGAAATCTACAGTTATTTACACATACTGACGGGATTCAACCTACTATGACGACGATCAAACCATTAAGACAAACTGACAAGCAAGGATCAAACCATAATGGCTTAACAAGTTATAAAGTATAATTAAACACCAATGGGTGTTTACTTCAAGATCGCAAACTTGATTTAAAGATTTGTTACCACCAACCGCGCAATCAATCATTGTTTAATTGTATTTCTTATATATATGTGTGTGTGGCGAAAGCTGCAAACAGTTAATGCTCGTGATTGCATAGCTATTGTGCAGCCGACATTTCCAGTCAAGTAGAGTTTATTCGAAACTACTAGAGGCGAGAGCTGCATATCTAATTTTGTTTTCCATATATATTCAATGCGGTTTGATCCTCGATAGTCAGTTTGCCATCGTACTCTGATGATGATCAAGGAAGGTTGAAACGTGTCATTGCGTGTGAATTGCGGTAGTTTAGCTTTGTGGTTCAATGTATGGTTAAATAAAATGTGATTGGTGTTTACTTCAAGCTCGCAACCTTGATTTAAATAAGAAAATTGGATACGCAGTTTCATGCTATTTAAGATCTCAAACCCTGTACTTGACTGGTAATGCTATCTTCAGGGTCTATATGCCGTTACCAACATAAAGGTTTAGCAGCCTTCACCAGCCATGTATACTTTATGCAATTACACATACCCCAATTGCGAAGATAGTGGTAACTGCATTTTAAATCATGTTTGCAAGCTTGAGATGGACGCTAATCCTATTTTATCGAACCATTCGCGCGACATATACAATCTACCGTAAATCAAATGTACTACGGCAGTTCAACCATCCATTATAATCGTTATATTTTTGTTGTTGCGTGGAACTGATATGTTTAAAGTTATGTTTTTATGTCTGACGTTCTTATTAAAGTATTAGTTCAAGTAGTACCAGAAGAATTAACTAAATTCAGCATGAACGAAAGGTATAATCGCATAAGCAAACACGTTTCGTGCAAACTTACTGGAGCCAGTACTATTCACTATACTCACAATATATTTGGTCAAGAAATAGGGGACAGGTCGACGGTACAATCTCTTATATAATTCACTATATATAATATATACCTAACCTTTAAAGGTTGCCATTACCGTTTGCCGAGTTGGTACCTAGTACCAATCTTATGGGTGCCGATTCGGTACGTGCCGTCAAAAAAATTTGTTGCAAGCTACGCTGAATTTCAAAAAATTGACGTCTACAACTACTTCTCAACATGTGTTACTTCAGAAACTCCATACACTCTGATCGATATCAGTTATCACATTTCGCGTTAATCTGAAATTATTCAATTAAAATTTATATATATATATATATATATATATATATATATATATATATATATATATATATATATATATATATATAGTAGTTATATATTGTTTTATGTGATGGACTGCTACATATACAATTTTTTACATGTTGTGCACGTATAATAAATTAGTTTAAATAAAGTCAGAAGGAAAAACCAATGTAAGCATTAACGAAATGCCTAATCTCATGTACACAAGCATTTTGTGCTTACTGGCGACTCATCAGTAGGAGCCGGTATTACGCCCTATATCCATTATATATTTAATCCAGGAATGTGGTGAGTTTTGACGGTATATTTAGAGATTTTTTGTGGCTTCAATCAGTGACGAAGATAATTTTATGTGAAAAATTTGGAATTGAAACTGCAAACAAGTTGGAATTTGAGATAGGTTAGATTTCACTCCAGAAAATCTCTACATTTCAGTTGCTATCGGCACCAGATTTTCATGTCGTAGTAATCAAGACATCATTAAATTAAATATATAGGGGTTAGATATTATTTTTAGTGAACACACACACACACACACACAACATTGTGAACACACACACACACAAACACACACACACACACACACACATATATATATATATATATATATATATATACTCTGCTGCTATATATATATATATATTCCTCATTCGACGGTCGGGTTGCCGCTGGCATGTAATCAGTTGAAGGCAAAGTATGTAGTATGAGTGTTTTACATCTTTTGTTATTACGTTGATAAAAGGGCATGGTTGATACATATATGTATATATATATCTATATATATATATATATATATATATATATATATATATATGTTCATTGTGCCCTTTTTATGTGCAAAAACAAAAAGAAATTTTATCAGATATAAGAAAATTTTCTTTCGCATGGTCTTCTCAAATATCTGCTCATGAACATATCTTTATATATAAATTGGAAAGCAAAACAAGATAGAAATACGTGAACAAAGCGAGTGTGAAAAATAGAAACCAATCAAATTTCGTGCGTCACATCCAGTTCAAACTCAATGCTTGTACGTGCTTCTTCTGCTTACATAAATCCGGCTGCAATTTGTTTATCCATAAGGCTTCGTATGTGGCTAGCTCCCTTTTGTTTTTGCATTCAGTAATTACTTTGAATGCTACGTCTGGAGAACATACGTGCGAAGTTTCGACGATGTGTTGCGCAATAGCAGACGTGTATTCACCATTTGATTTAAAACAGGCGTTTAAGTTACAATGTTCTCTCATTCGAGTAATTGACAGTCTCGTCGATCGGCCTACGTAAGTTGATCGACAACTTGCGGATATATATTTGTAAATAATATTTTATATCGACATTAAAGGCTTTTTCTCTTTGATTGCTGGTAAAGGCAAGTGTGTTACCCTAAATAACACTCGTAGTTTAGCTGCATTAAATGTGCGTGTTAGTGCTGCTTCAATTTTTTTTGTGCCATACGGGAAACTGCATCCCCCTTAAATGAGATGTTTAGGTTGACTGCTTTCTTTTCTGGCCGGTAATACGTCTGTTTCTGTTTAATTCCCCTTTGATTGGTTTCGGTTTTTCACACTTTCTCTATGTTCACATTTTTCTATCTTGTTTTGCTTTCCAATTTATATATAAAGATATGTTCATTAGTAGATATTTGTGAAGACTATGTGAAAGTAACCTTTCTTATATCTGATAAAATTTCTTTTTGCTTTTGCACACAGGAAGGGTACAATGAACACATACACACATATATATATATATATATATATATATATATTCTTTTAAAATGCGAGCTTTAATAAAATTCATTGTACCCTTCTTATGTGCAAAAACAAAAAGAAATTTTATCAGATATAAGAAAATTTTCTTTCTCATGGTCTTCTCAAATATCTACTCATGAACATATCTTTATATATAAATTGGAAAGCAAAACAAGATAGAAATATTTGAACATAGAGAGAGTGTGGAAAATAGAAACCAATCAAATTGCGTGCGTCACCTCCAGTTCAAGCTCAATGCTTGTACGTGCTTCTTCTGCTTACATAAATCCGGCTGCAATTTGTTTATCCATAAGGCTTCGTATGTGGCTAGCTCTCTTTTGTTTTTGCATTTAGTAATTACTTTGAATGCTACGTCTGGAGAACATACGTGCGATGTTTCGATGATGTGTTGCGCAATAGCAGACGTGTATTCACCATTTGATTTAAAACAGGCGTTCAAGTTGCAATGTTCCCTCATTCGAGTAATTAACCGTCTGGTCGATCGGCCTACGTAAGTTGATCGACAACTTGCGCATGTATATTGATAAATAATATTTGATATCGACATTAACGGCTGTTTCTCTTTGATTGCTGGTAAAGGCAAGTGTGTTACCCTAAATAACACTCGTAGTTTGGCTGCATTAAATGTGCGTGTCAATGCTGCTTCAACTTTCTTTTGTGCCATTCGGGAAACTGCATCCCCCTTAAATGGGATGTTCAGGTAGACTGTTTTCTTTTCTGGCCCATAATACGTCTGTTTCTGGTTAACTCCCCTTTTAATAATTGATTCAATTAATTGTCTGGGATAGCCATTAGACATTAAATCGTTAATTGCTTTATTATATTCATTTTCTTTAGAATCTTGACTAACCAACCTGTCAATTCTTGAAAAGCAACCACGAACTGTTGTTAATTTATATTGAAATGGCACAAAACTGCTGTAATGCAAATACTGTGCAGACCATGTTGGTTTATGGTAAATTGTTCTGTTTAATTTACCATTAGTTTCTTTCTTTAATAGTACATCTAGGAAAGGCAGACAGTCATCTTTCTCGTGCTCTGACGTGAAACCGATATTCTTATGTGCTTTGTTGAAACTTTGAAGCAATGTTCGTGATTGCGACCTGTTTTTAAGTACAAGAAATATATCATCCACGTACCGTATATATTGAGCACATTTACTTATGTCACTCTTTAATGATGTATTTTCTAGGTGCCCTAGAAAAATCTCAGCCAACACTGGAGATAAGGGGCTTCCCATTGCGACACCATCAGTCTGTTTGTAGATGTTTCCATTAAAACGAAATCGTACGTCTTTCGTGCATAATAAGATAAGCTTGCGTAGAGTTTGACCTGGCACCAGCGATGGTAATATATCGTGTTCTACCGCTTTGACTATAATGTCAATGGTTTCATCAATTGGAACATTTGTAAACAAAGACGTAACATCATATAACCTATTTATATATAAAGATATGTTCATGAGTAGATATTTGAGAAGACCATGCGAAAGAAAATTTTCTTATATCTGATAAAATTTCTTTTTGTTTTTGCACAAAGGAAGGGTACAATGAATTTTATTAAAGCTCGCATTTCAAAAGAATCTTTCAGAAAACTAGATGAACTAGTGACGTTAAAGTGTAGAGCGCAAAGAACGCAATTGTGGTTAAAATATTATTATCAGTGTATCAAACAATTACGGTTCCCAGGTGATTTGGTACGCAGTTTACGCAAGTCAAAACTACGAGTCAACCGAAGAAATCTTACAAGGTTGGCGTATTCTAAAATTGAGCAGTTGAAGGAAGATGAAGCAGTGCTACAGGCAAGATTTGGGTGTGTATCTTGTATATTAGATGAACTAAGTCTTTTTGCCAATCGATCAGCTAACAATGGAGGCACTATCGATGGGCCGAAATTATGGAATACATCCTTCTAATAAATGCGATGTTGATTTTGAGGCAGCATTTGAATTGTTATTTGAACAAACAGCTGACTTGGAGCCTACCAGTATTGATTATAAAAATTGGTTCAAGGCTACACTAGTTGATCAGGCTTCACACCTGAAATCGTCTAAATGCGCAGAGCAGCATGCGTTGACAAAGCAGCATCTAAATGCACTTAGAAATATCAGCAGAAATGCAGACATCAAAATACTACGCGCTGATAAAGGAAAGAGCGCAGTTATAATGGACATATCTGAATACGTACAAAAGATGGAAACGTGTTAAATGACAATAAAAAATTCACACGTCTAGACGATAAATCAAATTAAATAGACAAGGTGGAGCGAAAAGTAATAAATTAAATTAAGATTTTGACAGATTCCGGTTTTATTGATGAGGCCACTGCACAGAAGCTCAAGCCAGTTGGATCATCTACACGAATAATGTACGGATTACCAAAAACACACAAAAGAGGTTGTCCTATGAGGCCAATTTTATCAATGGTAAATTCTCCGTTTCATGCACTAGCTAAATGGCTAGTTCGTTTACTTGAACCATTACGTAAACTACTAGGTAATCATTCGGTTGCCGATTCGTTTGAGTTTGTAAACAAAATTCAAGATATAAATGTTAAAAACAAGATTATGGTATCTTTTGATGTTACGTCTTTGTTTACAAATGTTCCAATTGATGAAACCATTGACATTATAGTCAAAGTGGTAGAACACGATATATTACCATCGCCGGTGCCAGGTCAAACTCTACGCAAGCTTATCTTATTATGCACGAAAGACGTACGATTTCGTTTTAATGGAAACATCTACAAACAGACTGATAGTGTCGCAATAGGAAGCCCCTTATCTCCAGTGTTGGCTGAGATTTTTCTAGGGCACCTAGAAAATACATCATTAAAGAGTAACATAAGTAAATGTGCTCAATATATACGGTACGTGGATGATATATTTCTTGTACTTAAAAACAGGTCGCAATCACGAACATTGCTTCAAAGTTTCAACAAAGCACATAAGAATATCGGTTTCACGTCAGAGCACGAGAAAGATGACTGTCTGCCTTTCCTAGATGTACTATTAAAGAAAGAAACTAATGGTAAATTAAACAGAACAATTTACCATAAACCAACATGGTCTGCACAGTATTTGCATTACAGCAGTTTTGTGCCATTTCAATATAAATTACTAACAGTTCGTGGTTGATTTTCAAGAATTGACAGGTTGGTTAGTCCAGATTCTAAAGAAAATGAATATAATAAAGCAATTAACGATTTAATGTCTAATGGCTATCCCAGACAATTAATTGAATCAATTATTAAAAGGGGAGTTAACCAGAAACAGACGTACTATGGGCCAGAAAAGAAAACCGTCTACCTAAACATCCCATTTAAAGGGGATGCAGTTTCCCGAATGGCACAAAAGAAAGTTGAAGCAGCATTGACACGCACATTTAATGCAGCCAAACTACGAGTGTTATTTAGGGTAACACACTTGCCTTTACCAGCAATCAAAGAGAAACAGCCGTTAATGTCGATATCAAATATTATTTAACAATATATATGCGCAAGTTGTCGATCAACTTACGTAGGCCGATCGACCAGACGGTTAATTACTCGAATGAGAGAACATTGCAACTTGAACGTCTGTTTTAAATCAAATGGTGAATACACGTCTGCTATTGCGCAACACATCATCGAAACAACGCACGTATGTTCTACAGACGTAGCATTCAAAGTAATTACTAAATGCAAAAACAAAAGGGAGCTAGCCACATACGAAGCCTTATGGATAAACAAATTGCAGCCGGATTTATGTAAGCAGAAGAAGCACGTACAAGCATTGAGCTTGAACTGGATTTGACGCACGCAATTTGATTGGTTTCTATTTTTCACACTCGCTTTGTTCACATATTTCTATCTTGTTTTGCTTTCCAATTTATATATAAAGATATGTTCATGAGTAGATATTTGAGAAGACCATGAGAAAGAAAATTTTCTTATATCTGATAAAATTTCTTTTTGTTTTTGCACATAAAAAAGGTACAATGAATAATAATATTAGTTTGACGCGTGCAAAGGTTAAATAAATGTCTATTGACTGCATTTTCATTTAGATGTACGTACATGTGTATCAATTATATTTAACTGAATCTATTTTAATTAGGTTTACACACATATACACACGCTTGACGTGCGCCTATTTAATTATATGACAACAAATTTTATTGAACAAGCCAATCCTGAGTACAACATGAGTGGCTTGTTTGAAATTTCACATTTGCATGGCTCGTTCTGATTTATTATTTTATGACTTAGAATGGCATGTGATTACAAAGAGGGTTTCTGATTCGTCCCCCCCCACACATATATTTGAGGGCGACTTCAGTTATGTCATTTCACATGGTGGGTGTAGATGGTAAATTAATATACAGCCACTCTAGTTTCACTTAGTTGGATGAACATAACTGTTGTGGTTGTATAAATACACGCACACATGATACGCAGCTATCTAGTAAAAGGTCAGTTCGAAGTAAAGATGATAAGGCTAAGGGAAGTATCGTGTTTGCTTCATTAGTTTGCTTTTTAAACCTTGTGATGATGAGTGCACTGAAGAAGATGGCCGCAAAAGGCTATCGAACTATTTTGAAATAAACAAAACAACTGGAATTCAGCCTGTGTTAGTCAAAACGCAGATCAGGTAAAATATGTGCATTCTACCAATTGACTCAATTACCTAATAATCTGATTAGGAAACAATCAAACCGTCAAAAATATTGATTTGTGCAATCCTATACGTTTTACTTAATGGATTGTCAATATGAATAATACCCTTTGAAGTAAAATTTCTTTGAGCACTAACGCGTTAAATCAGTTGGCTGATTCAGCCAATAAATTTTCAGGGCAAGTAACAAACCAGCATACAGATTCTTTAAATCAAGTTTGCGAGCTTGAAGTAAACACCAATCCTATTGTATTTAACCAGTCGTCGAACAACATAGAAAAACTACTGCCAGTCACACATAATGATCATCATCAGAGTACGACGGAAAACTGGCGAGCGAGGATTATTCCACAATGCATACATGGGGAAAACAAAATTGAATATGCGACAATCACCTGTAGTAATCACGCGTACATTGTATTTGACAGGAAACTTCGGCTACACGATAGTTTTGCTATGTTGTTCGATGACAGACTGAGTACAATGGGATTGGTGGTTACTTCAAGCTCGCAAACTTGATTTAAAGAATTGTTACCACCATTCGCGCAGTCAGTGATTGTTTAACTGCATACGGGCACACTGCCGGAATGTATTATGGTTCAGTTTTGCGATGGTCATTCAGAATATTGTCATTTGAAATAGAATTTCCATCAACAACAGCTCCGTTCAATTACTTGACTTATTTGTTGAATAACCTGCGAAAATTCATGCACACTGTCAAACTGAACAACTGGTTTAATGAAATTTTGTGTACTAAGTTTCTAGTAATCTGGTCCAGGATCGTGGTGCCTAACAAAACGACTGCATTCAATCAGTCAGTTTATATAGCCATTTTACTTGAAAGCAACATACAAACCGGTAAATGCTTCACTTGTTGTAATGCAATTTGATCTAGTAGATGGATTAAGTTTGGCATAAGAACGTTCGAAGTAGAATTTCAATGAAAAATAGGGGATTGAAGCCAGTTAAATAGTTCTTAACTTTGGCTGTGAATCGATATTCACATGGATGAGTGCATATTTAGTTAAGGTTAAGCATTTAATATAGTCAAGGTTGTGAACTTGATATAAACACCTGACC
Source organism: Eudiplozoon nipponicum (assembly GCA_029291075.1). Classification (NCBI taxonomy): domain Eukaryota; kingdom Metazoa; phylum Platyhelminthes; class Monogenea; order Mazocraeidea; family Diplozoidae; genus Eudiplozoon; species Eudiplozoon nipponicum. The sequence continues at coordinate 44,354 of JAQBSW010002699.1, read as the reverse complement.
CATTAAGTACATACATTTCTCAGTATAAACTAAGAATTGTAAAGTGCAGACAAAGCAATTCATCCAGTAAACCGGTTTCGTCCTTATTGGTAACTCATCATGTACTGTAGGACAAAACCGGTCTACTGAATGAATTGCCTTTTCTACTCTCTACAATTCTTAGTTTATACTGACAAATGTATGTACTTAATGGGTTAAGGTGTTTATATCTATTTTGTAAACTTGATTGTTATCTTTAATTATATAAAATTAAAGATCGTCAGATAAATGCATTATTTATTGAACATAAATCGAGCTGAACTAACATGCCAACGTATAAATTGCAGCATTTGGTGAGTTGTTTTGTTTAGCGTACTACCTGGTGAGGAACACAACAATTGGAAGACACAACAAATATTCGAATAAAAATACGCTCATTATATAAAATTTAATTTGGCGTAAGTACGAGTTGAAGGAGAATTCCTAAAAGACGACTGAATTACATCGTTTGGCATGCAAATTCGCATACGCTTTCTTTTGTAAATTGCAATGTGGTCTTGCAGATGTATTGCCGTAAAGGAGTGAGGTCTTTTTAAATAGCACTCCTGGGCCAACATGTGAATTCATTCAGGGTGTTGCGCAACGAAATACCTGGAATTCAGCATGTACACATAAAAAGTTAAATCATAACTGGAATAAATAATTTTTCCATTAAATGGGCGTATTTAAATTCCTCGTATTTGATTTTATACTTTTATCATATGTAATTTTGAGTCCATCCATTTTTGTTTTTAGCTCATGTTGATTGTGTAATACATTTTGTATTAGGGTATAAAATTGTTATAAAGCAGGTTTGTGCAGCACAGTTAGACATGTCATTTATGTTTATCCGGAGTTGCATTTTATTTAGATAATTTCGCAAAAACAATATTTATTCAGTTTGAGGAAATTCATGCACAATAAATGAGCTGGGAGCGTAAAACGCTTTCTTGGAAGCACAAAACAATATTTATTCAGTTTGGGAAAATCCATGCACAGTAAATGAGCTGGGAGCATAAAACGCTTTCTTGGAAGCACAAAATCAGCCAACGAATTCACCATATTTTATTCAATTCATACACAAATTTATTTTTTTTATTTAACTGCGGATATGCTACGATATAAATAAATGATTATGCTATACGCATCTACTTTTGTTTCTTGTTTTAATTAATATTTTGTGATTGTCCCCGTTTAGAGCGAGATTTTTTATAAACAGTGTTTTTTTGATAATTACGGAAAGTTCTTAGATTTGCCAGCTGTGCGAATTATTAAATTCTCAATTAATTCGCATCTAAGATACTCCGCCGGTCCTGGAAATCTAATGCAGTGATCAGCTTTTACATGTTTATGTATAAACAATGACTGGTCTCCAAATTCACGATTATTTCATATAGGTTGAAATGGCCGAAATCTTTAAATAGTCTTTCTGAATAGCGTTATCTCCGCAAATGAGGTGCCACACACATTTTTCATATTACCTTCTCTCGTCCTCTCTTACATACATTTCACTCCAAATCGGTAGTTTACCAATCTAAAAACGAATGCATCTCAAGTGATTCATATTTTAAACTGCTCATGTTGAATATCACATTAGCTGTGATCACACATGGATGAAGGAAACTTTTAGAAGCGAATTCAAATTTTACTGAAGAAATGCAGATTATAAAATTTAAAAAAAATTTTTTTTAACAGGCTTCAATAAATCTAACTTAAAGTATTTTGTTGATAATTAGACAAATATTTAGTGTTTTACTTTAATTGTTAGGTCATATTATACATTTTTATATTACATGATACTTTTTTCAATTGTATCAAACTAACTTCTATATTTAGGCACAGAATACCGAGCTATAGAATTCAAAATATCAGATGTGGCAACGAACACGGAAACAGAACCAAAAAATGAATCTACTGCATTCAATGTCGATAAGCAGGAACAAATAGCTTCACTCGGTGCTAATAATGTTGACAATAACACACATGAAGTAAGTCATATGCAGAAAACTGCCCTAGCTAATACTACATATAGCCATTTGATTTACATTGTTGCGGTTAGCTAGTATATATCCAATTGTGTTTTCTGTGGTGGTCACCTAGTAACGCATTAGTTCAAATAGGATTGGAAGGAAAAACCAAAGTAAGCATGAACGAAAAGTATAATCTCGTGTAAAAATGCACTTCATGCTTACTGGCGACTCATCATTAAGAGCCGATACTACCTCGAAGACCCACTATACATATTTGGTCAGGAAATGTGGAGCAGTTGGACGGTACAATCTCCTATGTGATTGTGTCTTCAAGCAGTAATGGCCTTAAATCAAATAATGCCTCGGCAATGCGACTTTCAATCCAACTCACTGTATATAGTATATACCAGGGTTGTAAAGGGCACGAACACAATTGCTTTAGATATACAAAGCCTGTAATTTTTACCAACACCGCGGTTTTGTAGATGGGCTTATTTTCGTCAAATTTGTGAATGTCTCTCACTTATGACCATCCTCGATCGACATTAGTCAATGAAAAATATAATTTTTCTATATTCTTTGTTTCAGAGAACCACAACATACATCAGGTATTTTATCCATAGTATGACTTTTTTGTGAAAAGTCCTGAAGGAAATAGTAAAGTAATCATGACCTAGAAGTTTAAACTCATGCAAGATTAGGAATTAATCTTTCGCTGTTGAACTATTCGTAGATCTATAATATTACTCAAACAGGCGAATTTAGAAATAAGACAAATCGCCTCATACCAATTAAACAAAACACGAAAGCCGAAGCCAGTTTCTTCTCGATCCTTGACAAGCTCGGTTAGTTAGTCTTTGTTAGGATAAAATATACGCCCATTGTAAAAATCGGTAGATGTCCTCGCAAAGATATTTGACAGTCCTTAAAACAAAAGAACATAACTCTATGCATTTATCAATGATTTCCAGTCTTTCTGATTGAATTACTTGGTTCCATCTAAAGTAAATAGCTAAAAAAATGTGGAACATGTGCAACTGTAAATATAACAAAGGCAAAATATTCTTTTTTTAACATTTTAAAATTAAAACTGAAAAAGTTTCATTCAAATTTGCTAGAAACAATTACGAGGCACAAACTAAAGAACAAAAATCGACATGTTTGGCGAACGCGGAAAACAAATGGCATTAATTTTATTGTTTTACATACGTTTAAAGCATGCATTTGTCTGACGAACTCAGGTGGATACATACTTTAACATAAGTAAATTAGCTTTTCTGCTCAATCCGCCCAAATTTAATTGTTTGGCGGTACAGTTCCATTTTGAGATAACTGAAAAAGTAGATTTCATTGCGACTTTATGCTGCTTTAGACAAAAAATTTGGCAATGATTGCAATCGAAATAAATACGGTGCAATATAAGTCAAAGCGCATGAGTATATTCATGCTTATTTTCACACGTATATATATAATTGGACAGATGTTTACATCACGATCTCAACCCTGGTTAAAATAATTGTTATAACCGCCAGCTCAACCAATGATTATTTAATCATTATTGATTAATTAGCTTCTTTAGTTTATTTGGCTGAGGATTAAAAATGCTGCATATAACTGCTCCAGCTGTGCGCAAAAACGTTTCGTAGTATCCTTTGTGCAAAACTTGGAGATTTACAAATATAATAACAATTTCAAACAATTGATACGAATTCACTAATATGTGATCTAAGAAATAGGAGTAACTTCTTATTCTACGACAAAGCAACTTAGAAGTTTTATATGTTCGGGAGTACTTGGCATTAGAAATAATAATTAATGGGTTACCTTGTATTTTCTTTTTTGCAAATCTTACACTCTAGGTGCAAATGTCTCTCTGTATAAGCGTGTTACCATGTGCCGAATACAATTTCGCACTAATAGTATCGTAACATTACAGTTAAATACTGTTTGTTGCGAAGAACTAATATATATGCAAGTATGTATTAGGTGTTGCGAACCTAGTAACAAATTAGTTCAGTTGTGACCAGAAGGATAAACAAAGGCCAGCATGAACGGAAAGTATAATCTCATGCACATTCGTTTCGTACTTACTGGCGACTCATCAGTAGGAGCCGGTAGTACGCCCTTTAGCCACTATATAAGCAAGTTAGCGAGCACGAAACGAATGTGCATGAGATGCTACCATAGAGAACAACCCGTCACGTATTCCACATTCTTTGACCCGAAGCGCATAATGGTTGGGAAAAAGTAATACCGGCTCGTACTGATGAGTCGCCAGTAAGCACAAAACGAATGATGCATGAGATTATACTTTCCGTTCACTTCGCGGGAGATTTTACCGTCTATTATTCACATTCTTTGACCAAAAATATATAGTAAGTTAAAGGGCGTAATGCCACTCCTACTGATGATGTAGGTCGTCTGTAAGCAAGCACGATATGTGCATGAGATTATACTTTCCATTCATGGGGAGATTGTACCGTCCTATTATTCCACATTCTTCTGACCAAATATATAGTGGTTAAAGGGCGTAATACCGGCTCCTACTGATTAGTCGCCAGTAAGCACAGAAACGAATGTGCATGAGATTATACTTTCCGTTCATGCTGCCTTTGGTTTATCCTTCTGGTCACAACTGAACTAATTTGTTACTAGGTTCGCAACACCTAATACATACTAGTATCGTAACATATCAGTTGAGTCATTTAATATTTCATTTTATACTTTATTTTTATTTAACTGTTCAATCATTTTATAATTATAATCGGATTTACGAATCAAAACTGTAACTGTTCGTTTATCTGCTTTTACACTTTTACATCGATCGATATTAACTCACTTTTGAGACTTTGGTTTCTCTAATTGGGCTTTTATTTTTCATTTTAGTAAGTTAAAACCACTGAAGCAACGTCTAATTGCAACTAACCTTTCTAATGTCTGAAAGCAGTTGTACCATTTTAATAATATAATTTCTCCTATAAAATGGCAATCCACCGACTTGCGTAAAATAATGACCATTACTAATAAATTTATAATCTTCGGTGTTTATATTTTGATCGTAATCTTGATTTACGTGAAATCATTTTTGATCCTTCATATTGTACAATTCTACTTTATTTAAGAGATCAAGCGTGTCTCAAAATTATTTTTTCAACATTTAAATTTATAAAGGCTGTGGTATTGCTTTTGGATTCCCGTCAGTTTGTATTATGGAATATTGATCATTGACCTTATTAGACTTAGTGGCCACAAGTCACTCGTTCCAACTACTTTGTGTGCTTTCGGCATGCTGTAAAGTCTGGCCGCGTGTGCATCCACTGGTTTTGCAGCGGAACGGAAACTATGCCTGGAATTATTAATTTTCGCCCTCAAAAAGATAAAGCTCTTGAGTATTACAATTGTATTGTGGCTTGTGATCACAAAACATTCCTCACTGCCGATCGGAGGGATGAAGCCGGTCATATCAGCGCATTATCGCAAGCCTAGAATTTAATTTTTTTCAATGTAGCAAAGGTGGCTGATCATATGTTCTTTATAAGCATGTTGCTCGCCAGGGCATACTAAATTTTCCCCTTATTGAGTTGCCATGCGTAACGATGTTTCATTTTGAATTAAGTTATTTTTGTGTGTAACGGTCACTCTATTCAAGATAATCAGACGTTATTTATATACTAAAGTGAAAGTTGTGTGTGCTGTGCCGCGAAGTGGCGCGGTGGATAGAATCACAGACCGATTCAAACCTGCCCCAGGCTGTGCCCTATCTACGTCAAATTCTGGACAACACGCGATGAGTTCTGAATAAGGACGAAACCGGTCTACTTGATGAACTGCCTTCTTCACGCTATAGAATACTTAGTTTAAGCTAACAAAAGTATGTAAAAAACGGGTTTGGTGCTTATATCAAGATCGTGACCTTGATGAAGTAATTATTATCTCCGATCGCGCAACCAATGTTCGTTTAATTATATAAATGTTCATTTCAATACCACTTTCCCATTTAGTGTGGTGTCTGTTCTATAAAGACAGATTGGGGATGGCTAGTTGGAACTTTAGGACTAGAGGGATGCAATAGAGGCTCTACCCAAAGGAAAGTCTAACCAAGAAACATTAACTAATATATAACTGAAAATTGTGTGTTGTGTGCGGCAGGATGGCTCAGTGGTTAGACCACCAGATTCTGGATAAGTCGTGCCCAGGTTCGAGCCCTGTCCGTGGCAAATTCTGGACAGTACGTGATGAGTTCCCAATAAGGATAAAACCGGTCTATTGGATGAATTACCTTTTACGCGCTATACAATACTTTGTTTTAAGCTAACAAATGTATGTGTATAATAGGTGAGGCGTTCATATAAATACCCTGAACTTGATTAAAGTAATTATTATCTCCGCCCGTGTAAACAGTGTCCGTTTATTTAAATGGATACTTGTTTGAAGTAGGAGAAAGTCAAATAATTTACGCACAACAGATTCAGTTCAGGTCCGATGCTCGAACATGCTTTTTTCTGCTTATAGCCAAATTTGAGCAATTAGAAGAGTCATTTTCAGATTTTGGGCCTGAACTTAATAAGATATATGCTTATTGTCTGATTTGAATTATTCTAACAGACGTTATATTTTCTTTTAGATTATGCTTGTCTATAAAATAACAAAGAATAGTTATAAGCTACTGTTGGGCTGCGCGCAAAATTCAACTCACTTTGTATTTGGACATGCGAGCAAACACGCAATACTTTAATTTACAACCACCTGAATAAAACCATTTAAATTCTAAGAAAAATGACTGGAAATAAACTATATATATATACTTGAAACTTTGTAACCATAAGTAAAATTTAATTTAATTCTTTGATAAATATTGGCTTATTTATAAATAAATGTGCTAAATATGCCAGGTGTTAGTTTTAAATGAAGGTCTTTATTTAATATTAGTCATATTGAATTTTACAACACTACATCTGCCAGTAAACACATCGACACTGATAATAATGACAAGCAATGGAATTACAAATTACAATTTAAGGCACGCTGTAGTACCATTAGAAATAAACCCTCGGAATTAAGAATTTTGTGTAAGTAATACAGAAATACATTAAGCCTGCATTAATTTTTACAAATGCCTCTGAAAGTGTAGATATATTTTTAACTGTACGTTTTATAATTTTAAATCGTTGTACACATAGCCCTCCTGAAGAGTGCGTTTGATAATGGAAGCACATACATATAATTATATTCATATATATATATCTAATTATATTCATATATATATATATATATATATATATATAATGCACTTCCATTTTAGGGTGCACTTAACTTATTTATTTATTTGAGATCCTTATTTATGAATGTACAGAACAAAATTTTGAGTTTGACAGTCAAATTATTAGTGTTCATAATACTACATTAAAAAATTTTCATTTTCGTCAATTATGCCATTTTCTAGAACAACCTATGTTTTCCAATGCCGCGTTTTTCGTACGTGGGTTCTAGCTTTGCACAAACAGTTTCACACAGTTCCAATTGATCAAACATTCCATTTCCTTACATATGTCAGTATAAACTAAGAATTGTATAGTGTAGAAAAGGCAATTCATCCAGTACAATTTAAACAATAATTGATTGCGCGGATGGTGGTAACAATTCTTTAAATCATATCTTTAAAGCATAGAAATTGTGCAGCCGACATTTCCAATCAAGTTCAATGTATGCGAGACTGCTAGAGGTGAGAGCCACATATCTAAATTTGATTTCCATATATATTCAATGCGGTTTGATCCTCGATAGTCAGTTTGCCGTCGTACTCTGATGATGATCATGGAAGGTCGAAACGCGTCAGTGCGTTGCGGCTGGCGGTAGTTTTGTTATGTTGATTTTCGACGACTGGTTAAATACAACGGATTGGTGTTTACTTCAAGCTCGCAAACTTGATTTAAAGAATTCATCCAGTAGACCGGTTTCGTCCTTATTGGGAACTCATCATGTACTGGCCAGAATTTGCCACGAACAGGGCTCGAACCTTGGCACGTCTGCTTCGTAACATGGTGCTCTAATCACTGAGCCATCCTGCCGAAACGTCGCCAGTAAACAAAGATGTAATAGAGCCGCATTTCCATTAAGACAAATACAAACCCAGCCCGATCGAAGACAATTTTTTTGTGCAAAGCAAGAACCCGCGTACGCAAAACGCGACTTTGGAAAATATGAAGCTGGCACTCCGCAATCAAATAAAAAAACAACCTATGTTATTTGTTTTAATTTTCCGCTTTTAAACTTTAACAATTTGTGACTGGGCGGGGGCTTATTTAGATTGAACGTGGTGTACTGTTTAAAAAAACATGAAAATTACTAAGTTTTGGTGATTTTCAGAACAATTCTGTGAAATTTGCGTGATAATATTGCATATATATTTTTTATCTTGGAACAAATTAATGACATTATTTTTGAATTATCAACATATATATATATATATATATATATATATATAAAATACAATTACCCAACTTAAATATTCAGAAGTTCCAACAACGTGAACATTTTACGTCGTTGGCGATGAATAAAGCAATAAAAAACAAATTTCTTCCATTCAGGTTAACAAGACCACCCGCTAAACCAGCATCAACAAGCATTCCATTGGATTAAAGCAATATTGGTTGCGCGGCGGTGATAATTACTTTAATCAGGGTTGCGAACTTGATATAAAAACCTGACCCATTAAGCACCTAAATTCGCCAGTATAAACTAAGAATTGTAAAGTGTAGGAAGGGCAATTTATCCAGTAGACCGGTTTTGTCCTTATTAGTAACTCGTCACGTACTGACCGTTATTTTCCGCGGACAAGATAGAGAAGATTTCACATATATCTTTGGGAAATGGAAGCAAAGCAAAAAATAAGGACATCCGGTAAATTAGTGAGGGTAGAGTCATATTGATAGCCTAATAAGGAGAACTAACTCGTGATTTAATGAAGTATTATATTTATTTGTACACCGGAGCGAAGAAATATTTGACGAGAAGAATGAAATGGCTCCAAGCCATGAGAGCAATAATTCAACAAAAATTCCTTTCCTATTAAATTTTTGTTTGGATTTAATTTACTGAATTGCTTGAGCTATCATTGTCGGTGAAATTTAAAACCAATGCAGAATTCGGAGTATCGCCATCTGTTGATGTCAAGTTTGCGGAAGAATAGTTTAAAAGGAGATCGTATAGTTGCCTATAAGCCTAGTATCATCAGAGAAGAAGAAATTTATATTACATATCTTGTGTTTGTGGAATAGCTGGACTTTGGTAAATGCGAATTGCCGACGGGAGTCTAAAGCTATTCGTTTGCACATTTTGACGCACAATGCCGGATTGTTTATCATTAGGCCAATAAGAACGTCAATAAGTGAAGAAGAGAGCACAGGTTTGTGACGAATTGTGGCGTCTTGAATTCCGGGCATTATTTTGCTCGCCCTAAATAGTGTGCTTAGCTTGATTGAAGCCCGTATGCGCTGGTTGGATGTAGAGCAGGTTATAGGTAATGTAATTGCATCCCGAACTTTGAAAAAGTAAGATTTTATGCTGGTTGGTGTTATTATTTCACTTTAGTGCATGGCGCTGCCAATTTGGCTAAATTTGTTTCCAAACAATGTAACGTCTGGATGTGTGTTGGGTCTCCATTGACGCAGTGAGGATAAAGGGCTCTTGGTGATTATATAGTTTGCACTATAGTTTTCGCAAAGATCCGATTGATCCCCATTTTCAAGTACGCTTTGGCTTCGAACTCGGTGTGCCTGGGTGCTGATTCGACCTCCGAAGGCTTCAACATTGTTCTTAGTAACCACTGGAAATGAGATACGATTTAATCTTCTTTGATTGACGAAGTTTTGACTCTCCTTTTCCAGAATCATCATCGGGCTTCTAATCACACATACATAGTACATTACTCATGAGAGAAGACTTAAGCAGATGTGATAACCTCGATCAGAAACAGTTATATATATATATTTTAAAAAAAATCTATTGACACACTATTGGTTTTAAATAAAGTATTGGTCTATGTAACTAAATTCTATATGTGCATATGCATGAAGCACGTGAAAACATCCGCAAACCAACTATATATATATACATATATATATATATATATATATATATATATATATATATATATATATATGCCTATATACAATAAGTTGCTGACCAACCCTTAACTCAGTACATCTGCAGCTATCTCCAAATTATATACAAGTATACATAATCTCATCCCCAATTATTGCAGAATGTTAATGAGAGTGGGAGAGAAAGTATCGAACACGTGTGGTATACCTGTACTGTTACAATGTCACGGTAATTAAAGTTAAAGTTTAAAACTGCAAAAAACCAAACATACTTCATTTTCAGATACTGTTTGTGGCGGAGAACTACTACATATGCAATTGCGTAGTAGGCATTGCGCACCTAGTAACAATTTTTTTCAAATATGATCCGAATCAGCAACCAACCACAACGAGTACGAACTCAATGCGCACTTGTAAATGGGGATCAATGGTATATTTGCGAAACTGATAGTGCAAAGCGACAACTCGCAAACGCAAATAGTGACATGCTTTATCATCGGCGGATGATTTTTTACAGTTAAATTGACATAATTTTTATAGCAAGGATAAAATTACAGGAAAAGTTGTAATAAACAGACGGTATAGTGAACAAATAGATTAAAATTTGGCCTCATTTGTGTCAAAAAGAATTGAAAGAGTTGGTGGCCACTGGACTGCATAGACAGATGAATCGTGATCCAGGATCGTTAGATAAACTACAAAGGCGGCATGTTCTAAAGAGTTTGAGTTAGTTAGACGCTTGAGCTGGAGAGAAGATTGTGCATATGCGCTTAATATCTCTCACGGTCAACTGCAAGTTTATATAATTAAACGAACATTGGTTGCGCGGGTGGTGATAACAATTATTATATCAAGACCGCAACCTTGATTATAATAATTGTTATCACCACCCGCGCAACTAATGTTCGTTTAAGCATATAAATGTTCATTTCAATACCACTTCCCCATGTAATGTGGTGTCTGTTCAGTAATGACAGATTGGGCATGGTTAGTTGGAACTTTGGGTCTAAATGGATGCCATATGAGCTCCACCTAAAGGAAAAATTGACTAACCAAGTTACATTAGTTAGTATATAACTGAAAATTGTGTGTAGTGTAGTGTGCGGCAGGATAGCTCAGTGGTTAGAGCACCAGATTCCGAAGCAGACGTGCCCAGGTTCGTATCCTGTCCGCGGCAAATTCTGGCCAGTACTTGATGAGTTCCCAATAAGGACGAAACCGGTCTACTGGATGAATTGCCTTTTCTACACTATACAATTCTTAGTTTATACTGACATATGTAAGTAATTAATGGGTCAGGTGTTTATATCAAGACCGCAACCTTGATTATAATAACTGCAAGTTTGTTTCGAAAAGAGAATATTCTTTGATGTGGAGTAGATCATCAATGTGTACAGTACGGAACAGACACGTTTAATTTATTAAGCACACTTCTAACACATTCGTAAAACGATATGCCTGCAGTTTATTGCTCTGTGGTGTGAGGGACTTATAGTTAAAGAAAATTGATGAGAAGAACTTCGATGCAAAGTGATTATGACTGAAAGTTGTAGTGAGCGGGATTCGAACAAAGCTGACCAGAGCGGGGACGTGGACTGACGAGTTTGAATATTGTCTGCTTGATGGTAAGCTAATACTCGTTCTTCAAACGAACTTTCAAATTCAACACTTGTTGGGTGGTTTAGAAATTTGAAGGTTGTGAAAACTGATCGATGCAAACAACAATTGAATGTAAATAAACTAAAGTGGAGAATAAATCTACTGATCGAATGAAAAATTAATAGAGCACTATGGAGTTATGTAATTTCTTGACAATATACATAAATCCATCGATTGATGCGACACTTCAAGTAGTGAGAATTATAATGATATATATGTTGATTAAACACGAAACAATCTTAAATTACATTTTAATAGATGAAATTCATTCGTAAATTCGAAATTCTAAGAATCAAATTAATAGGTCACCACCGGTTGAGGCGCATCTTGAAAAGTATAAAACTATCAATAATCCTAAATACACACATTATTGAATATATATACATATATATATATATATATATATATATATATATATATATGCAATACATAAATAGTACTAACTCAGAAAATTTCCATTTAATTCTTGGGGGAACTATGTATATTCGATTTGTAATTTATGACCATGTGATGTTAAACATATTCGAAATAATGTGATACAGACAAACTTGGATTACAACAAATTTATAAATCAATTTTAGGATTATCGTTTAACTTTTTGCTGATTGCTTGGTTTCTAATTGTATCTATTAACTTAGTTTCTTTATGTAGTGTAACACCTTTTAATAACCCATCACTTTTGATTTTTAATAAAGACAGCTTAACTTTGCTGTATTACTTTTATCTTTCTTTCAAAAGGCAATTTTCGAATTTCTTTTACCTTACTAGCTCATTGAATCTTTTTATATTTTGTTTTCATTTTTGCTAATTCATAATTATATACAGTTAGAAAAATGCGACTTTTGTTTCCAGAGTAACTTGCTGCTTTTTACCTGGATGCCACTTGTAAATAATTCATTTAAGAAAGTAAGTGCAAAAGAACAAATCTGACGTGTGCAAAGAGAAATTGACATTTATCACATTAGTTTCACTTGAATGAGCGACATACGTGCAGTTAATTATATGTAACTGATTACTTATCAGTCCTAAAAAAATGCACATACACAGAGGCGTGGCGTACGCTTAGTTAGTGAATCGTAAGATGTTGTCAGATCCCTTTAATTTCACTTTGATGAGTATACACGTACAGTAACTGATTAATTCTCATCCAAATTAAACGAGAGCACATACACACATGAAAGGTATACGTTTATATTGAGAATCATCGGTAAGCGTTATTAGATCACTGTAATTTCACTTTAATTGAATGTACACTAGCAGACACGTGCACACATAATTGACACATGCACACATATGTAGTGAAAAAATAATGCTTAATAGATCTACCAGTAAGAATAAATGAAACAGTTTAATCTAAATGATGGTCAAATTTTTATTGGGATACGCTTTCCGTTGAGAAAAGTTTTCATCTTCGGAAACTGAAATATTAGGGTTAAAATTGAAGACAAGTGGATGCAAACACTACTTACTTTACTTTACTTTACTGCGGCTGACTCCTTTTGGAGGATAAGCCAGCTCCAAGTCATTTCATGGAGTTTCTTGGGAATTTGGTACAAGTGGTGTCCCCTCACCTTGGTGGGGCCAACAAAGGAAGATAATAAATATAATTCCTTTCGCAAATCATACTTCGTTTAGAATTTTAAATTTAGCATCTGTTAAATTAGTGTGCTTTCTTGCTAATAAATTATTTCCGGTATATATATATATATATATATATATATATATATATATATATATATATATAACTTCAGACTACAGCAATTCGAACTAGAGTGGAAAACATCAAGAAGGCTGTCCTAAACTTACCATTTAGAAGCGATGTTTCAGCCTCAATAAATACACGACGGTTAAGTAGAATAACTAAGGACAATTTTACCAGGGTTAAAGTCAATCTCATACTTAGTACACAGAGAATCATGAGGCTGGATGCCAAGGATCAATTGTCAATTCTTTCCAAATCATTTATAGTCTATGAATTCTGAAGTATGTGCTGTAGAACATATATTAGACGCATGAAAAAGCAATTGATCAACGGAATCAAACAACATTTACCGGAGGAAAATAAGTTATTTCTGATTATACATTGGACATGGGGCACCCAGTCAATTTGATTATTTTCTCAATTCTAAATAAAGTATAATCAGAAAAATCATTGTATATTTTTGACGTCATTTATATAAAACGACAAAAACCTGGCTTAATATTCAAAAGTTTCATCAACATGATATTCTAATCAACTGGCCACGAATCACAAAACCAAAAACCGAGAACTCACCAATGTTCCTTTTTAGAGCTGGCATGAATTAAACAGAAGGCCATCGCAGAAGTGCACTTATTCAGATGAAGCTGTCAGCACAATGATGGAAGCAGTCTTCGAGTAGCGGAAGTGACTATTAAATAATAAATGATTGTATTTTTTTAATCTAAATTGATGCGCTTTATACAAGCAAAATCAAATAAATAATTGATTAAAAATAAAGCATTCGTGTTGAGTTAAATAAAACGTCTTCCTACGGATTAGAAAACTTAGTAAGAGTATTATCTGTTCAATTGAACATTTTGACTGTGAAGGTAGAGATAATCAAGTATCGGATGGATGATAGACTATTAATAAATTCTGAAGGGATCCATATAAACGATCCAACCAATATAGGTAAAATCAACGTTTCCGATCGCATCAAAGAGACATCGGACAGACATATGCAGGTTTTTTCAACGAAATCGACGAATTTTTCCAACCGTCATCAGAACTTAAGCCAATGCTTACACACTTGGATGTGAAAAGGCCATAGTTGTGGTTAGAAATTTTGAGGCCCCTGTTCGAATGCAAGAATTTTCATTAGAAGCACATATTGTGCACATAGCTGTCCAGGAATTACTTGACCGGATATATGTAGTTCAATTAGAATTGAGTGTCGACCTACCGTATGAAGAATATGAGGGACCAGTGATGGATCATTTCAGAGCGAGGCCTTAGGAGGTGTTTTGAGAATTGTACAGACTGAAACCAATTCCGGGTGAGATGCCCCTTGATACAATGGCACGCATCAAACGGTGGTTGCCCAAGCTTACTGGGTCTTTGCCCGGGTTACAACCACATGACGCCATCATGTTTATGCTGCTGGATCCTACCAGATATTGCAAAATATCGATCACACAGAGAGGTCTAGAAGGAAGAACTCCGGCTCTTCAAAGATGATGCACGATAACCAACAAATTGGCTATTGCGACTCCACACATAGGTCCCGTCACTACGTTTGGGCAGCAGCCACATAATTTATTGGATTTTTTGCGGCATAATCAGCGATTCCGGAACGGACGGCGACAGACAGCGGCTGGGAAGCAATATCAATATATAAAGTTACCAGCTACGACGAATACATCGTCTAAGGGTCAGCAAAATCAGTGTTTTTCTCCAAGCAATAGGGTGCACCATCTCACCAATATTGATAGTCGGGGTGAATGCCAAAAAGATAAATCATTTGGATTCTCAAATTTATAGATCGAGAGACAAAGATAAGCAGAGCACCTTAAAATCTGATCAGAATCAGATGGCCTTCGAAGAATAAGAATTATGGGAAACAAAAGTACTTTAGATAAATTAAAATTTTTAGAACTATTCAACGGAGAGCCAGTGATTATGCAATTGATTACTGGAGCTGGTTAGTCGGTATTACCAATGACTTGTGTAAAATATACGGGATCAAATTTTTTGATCAGGCATCGGGTGCGTCTATGTTTCCTGCGGGCTAATGGATCAGTAACTTATTAATAAATGATGATATTTACAATATGTCTTTTGCTGTAACGAATGCACAAACGCTCCTTTTTTATTAGAAAATTGGTTAAGACGATCTATTGTCAAAATAAACGTATATGTCCCTTAAGGCCGAAAAACACGAATTCCAAAATGTCGATATGTAGCCCAACGGTACAGGGGGAGACCAGGTGTCTGTCCGGGTGGTGGAATGAGCTTCAAAGCCAATACAACACCATATTCCGACACTCTGATTGCGATGAATGTCCAGAATCAACGGTCTGTCGCTCTAGACTGTGGCTAGAATTAAATGAAAATCACGAACTACAAAAATATATGCTGCTCTTCCAAAGAAACTAGCAGCAATGACTCGGGAAACGGAAGACATGATAGATGTTGGCATTCATGAACCATTCTCGCCTTTTCGAGCTCCTATGGTTAACTTTAAGATGATGGATGGTTTGTTGCGACAGGCAATTAAACTCTGTGACTATAACTGATCCGTATCCTATGCCGGCTCTGCGTGATCTGTTTCTACAGCTAGCGGGAGGCAAATGATTTTCCGTAATTGGACCTTAACAAATATTTTGGCAAATTAGCGTTCGGCCCGATGACCGGTTGACGTGAGCGGTTCAGGTATCCCAAGGTCATTTCAAATTCACTCGGGTACCATTTGGAATTTAGATCGCACCGAAAGTGTTACAAAGAATGATGGACCCTTTCGCGTCCTACTTACGACGTACAATAGCTTATGTTGGCAATTTTAATATATGGGCCATTCCTGAATACGTATTACGCTGCAGAAGATGTTGTCCGTATCCGTCATATGAAGATAACATTTTATTCCAGGAAAAGGTCAGATATGTCGGCAAGTGTGTATCCTGGGTCACTCAGTCTCGGTAGAGGGATGTATACAAATAGATTTAAATGTACCACCTATCAAGGACTATCCAGAAAACATTTGCGCTGGTTTATTGGTATAGTGAATTTCTATAGACTCTATCTCTATACGAGCAGATTTGATGGCTTTCCGCATGCAATGTTGGGATATCCCGATGCATGGGCGCCTCATGGAGCCATTGCAGTCGCGATTGTATTGGCTAGGCATGTCTCTAGAAATGCGTAGCTATTGTTTTAAACCACAAAATTAGAAGGGTCATCTCTATTACTTACAATGCCACTGCACATAACCAGTTTCTTCATATTGTTTTTGTTGGTTCACTGACGGTGGCTCGTGGCGAGGTAGCCTATTTGTTTTCCATTGTGTACAAGTTTATTCGATGTGTCGAGTTTGTACCACTGAAGAAAATCACAACAGAGAAGACTATAAAGTGTTTAGAAGAGCGATGGTGCACCACAAGTTATTTTTACCGACCAGGATGCACAGTTCGAGCCAAGGTCTTTGGAGGGCATATTAGATTGCCAGGTGAACCAGCAATCCCCGAATTCCATGAGCGCTGTACGATAACGTATGTTGTGAAGCGCCTAAAACAGCTAACTGAATATTTGGGCGTCAAACAGCAACAAGCCTATGCAAGACGACCTACGCGCACTTGCCTAAGAGTCGCGAAGTTCGATCCCATGAACTACAGGTTGTAAGTTATGGTCCGTATCGTTAGGAAAATTTGGACACAGAGCACAACACAGTTATCTTTAACATGCCCAATGGAACACGGGCCGTCTCACATGATCGTTTAATTGGGGTGCCAAAGCCGACTCCTGAGATGGGATGAAGTTTCAATAGCCTATTTGAGATAGAGTAGTCACCAATAGTCCTATCTATGGCTAGCATAATTTCAATAGGTAGTTCTCGCTGAAGTGCACGTAATAAGATGAAGCAGTCAGCACAATGATGGAAGCAGCCTTCGAGTGGCAGAAGTGAATATAATATATTAAATATTTTTATTTGTTTTACTAAATTGATGCGCTTTATACGAGCAAAATCATATATATATTTGATTAAACATAAAGCATTTGCATTGAATTAAATAAAATGGCTTCTGACGGATTGGAAATATCAGTAAGAGCGTTATATGCACAACTGAACACTTAGACTGCAGAGAAAGGGATAACTAAGTCTCGGCTGGATGATACGCTAATAATAAATTCTGAAGGAATCCGCATTAACGACTCAACAAATATTGATATCAAATAAAAATCGTAAATTGACAACAAAATTTCTAAATGAAAATATTTTAAAAGTGGAATCTAAGCAGTCATCATGAAGGAAATATATAATCAGATGTACAAATGCATCTTTTGATTACTGGCGACTTATCAGTATGAGTCTGTAATACGCCCTCTAGCCGTTACATATGTCAAGATCTTGTAATTGTCGATTTAGTGCAATTTGGCATATTTTTAAATCCATTTTGCTGGTTCCATGTACCGACTGGGCATCCATAGTGTTGGTACCATGTACCTATACGGACACATTAGTTTTGGCATTAGGTATTGCCAGAACAACCTTAGTTTTTGTAAAAGTTACATCTCTGTATATAAAATATATAATCAGTTGTATTTGAATTCGCTTTGCCAAATACTTTGTGTGAAGTTACCTCCACCACTGCAGGTTTGCACAGTACTATAAGAGATTGTACTGTCCAACTGTCTCAAAGTTCTCACCCAGATGTATAGAGGGTAAAGAGCGTAAAACCGTATCCTACTGATGAGTTGCCAGCAAGCACGAAATGAATGTTTAAATGGGATTATACTTTCCGTTTATGCTAAATTTGGTTTATCCTTCTGGTCATATTTGAACTAATTTGTTACTAGGTGCGCAACACCTAATACACAATTACCTATATTGTTTGGTTTTGAAGTAATTTGCTGCTCCTTTCTCTGTAAGATTTGCATTTTGACATAAAAATATGTAGTTCAAAACGGCCTTGTTTATATATAGTAGATGTGTCAAAACGTTTTGTATTTTTCTATGAGAAGGAATAAATATTTTTAGATTAGAATCTGATACCTTGATTATCATTGGTTTTCTGCTAATTTACAATCTAATTAAAAAATAGACCTTATTATAGTTATTGTTCTTTAAATCAAGTTTGCGAGCTTGAAGTAAGCACCAATACCATTGTATTTAACCAGTCGTCAGACAACATAGCTAAACTACCGCCAGTCGCACGCACTGACGCGTTTCGACCTCCCATGTTGGTCATCAGAGTACGACGCCAAATTGACCTGCAAAGGATCAAGCCACATTGCATATATATGGAAAGCAAAATTATATTGCTACTAATACTTCTTCAACTATTACTTCTGCCACCACTACTAATAGTACGACTACTGTTATTATTAATACTATTACTACTACTACTACAATTAATATCACTAATACCACTACTACTACTACTACTTCTACTACTACTTCTACTACTACTACTACTACTACTACTACCACTACTACTACTACTACTACTACTACTTCTCTGAAATAGGTATTGATGAACTATTTCCTGGCTAATAGTATAACAAATAATGTTTTACATATTGCACATAACTCTGAATATGAATGACTGACAAACAAATGCTTATTCAAATTCTGCGCCATTTAGTATAGGAGATTTTGTAACCCTGCGACCATACAGAGCGCGGTGCCGTCAAATACCATAGGCAACATTGATCGAAATGTCCAAATTTGATTGAGTTTCGGGGTTGTTAGCAGATTTTATTGCAAAAAAATTACAGAGAAAAATAATTTATCGTCTTAATGTTTCACGATTTATCTGCACCGTAAATGTTTCGCTAAATGGGAATAATTGCTTTAATAAATTTCGGTCATTCGTGTTTACCATCTAAATAGAATAGGCTAGAAAACGAAGCGAATCTGCCGTTTACTGCTGAGGTCGGTAATTCCATCGCGAAGTTTACACACCACTCGTCCACCTCTCTGTTTACGTCTGCAACTCAACAACTGAGGAAGTCCAGCCGAAATATAGTCAAGATTACACGTTTTGCTGACAGACCTACATCAACTGTTAGCAACCCGTCTCCAAGTGTGCAAAAGAACTTGACAGGACAACCAGCTAATATGAATGATGTCAAACTAACAAAGATAAATAGAAGGCATGCAAAGCGTAATCGCACCATAACATCCAATGTGAATTTGACGAGCTCAAGTCAGAATGCCAGCAATGGATCCTTAGTCAAACTATGCGATGGGCTGATTACGAATCCCCTGCGTATCAGGAGTTATCTAACAAATGCTAATCGGTCACAGGCGCAAAACATTGATGCTGTTGGCAATAACAATGGTTTCTTCAGGAAAGCTACAGTGTTATATTCGCCATTTGAATATGTAAGTTGCTCATTTTGAAAAAATAAGTAATTAAAATATTTTTACGTGTATAGTACAGATATACAGAAGTAACGACGAATTCTGCAGGAAAGAAACAAGGCCACGCTTATTTGCTTTGAGGCAATACAGAAAATCACAAAGCCAAAAGAGTTGTCTATTGCGTGAAAATTTCTTAGACAAATTTTAAAAAAAGTGTAAGAAAGAACGAATGCATTGACCAGAAGATGGTTTGCATTTGGCATCATATTCGGTGGATTATTTATAACAATAAAACTGTATATATATGAGAACACAACCTTTCCATGGAATAACATTTATTAATAAATCTTATTTATATTATTCTAGATTCGTTCATCCAATCCGAACTGTTCATTTGTAATAACCAATCCACTCTTCGCTATGTCAGTATTTGTTTTGTGCAATTTAAACCACTCCTTTTGCGTAACGTCATGTGGTGTGTCATCACTTTCATTGTAATTGCGTCCGTAATTGATGGGTGTGTCGTATTTTGCGGAACGAAAACTATTTTTAAAGGCCTGTTAGTTATGATTTTGTTCCAGTCCAATTCAATTTATTTTTGAATTACTTTCTGCACGTTTCAGCAGGGGTTCAGCCTATTAATTTCAATAGCTTCAAAAGCCAGAAGCATTTTTTTCTGTTTTTGCCTTGTACAGAACTGAAACATTGTTAATACTAGCAGCATGGCCTGTGAGTAGTACATGTTCGCAAATTGCTGATTCTTGTGCAGGAGCTGCACACTTTTTAATATTTTTTGAGGGAGATGCTGATTTATTCTAGTATCAAGCCCCTTGTTTGATCTGCTGATGTACTGAGCGTTGCAGGTACATTGAAATTTGTATACAGACAAAGGTGGTGACGTCACAGAGAGGCTATCTTTTTCATTCGTACGCATCAGTATTTTTTGTCGAACACCACTCTCACCTGTATTGATGGAAACTGTGCTTTAATCGCACGAACTACTTTTCTTGTGAAGATCTCAGCCGGAAGATTACCTCCAAAGGGTACACTAAGCGTCAATCTCTGGGGTGTTTTGTTTTCCTCGAAATTGGTCTCGATTTGTAATCAATGAACCAGTCCGGATAGCCATTATTTCCCAACGATTAGTGGAATGGAGTACGTTGTACACGATAGATTTCAATTTGTGGAATAAATCGCGACTTGAATTTAAAAGAGAGGAAAATGTTGTCCATCGATATAAAGTCCCTCTTTACTGGCGTTCCAATAAATATAACTGTAAATATCCTATGTGAATATCTACGATCATCAGGAGCGGAAACACTGATAGAAGTGGACGACATAAGAGAACTACTTTTATTATGTACTACAACGTACAATTCGTATTCCAAGGAGTCTTCTACAGACAAATTGACGGCATAGGTATGGGTAGTCCTCTTGGAACAGTATTGGCAGACATAAATGCATCATTTTGAAACAACTAGATTAAAATCATTTATCAATGAAGCTCATCCTTACGTACGCTTCGAGGACGATGCTTTCATGGTCGTTGAAAAGGATGAAGATACAAATGCACTGCTACATCACATAAATAAGGTAGACCAAGCAATCAAGTTTACAGAACAAGACGGATGTTTATCCTTTCTAGATGTAGGAACAACGAGAGGTGAAGAAGGTACCATCTCAAGGTCAGTTCACAAGAAATCAAGCTGGACTGGTCAGTATATCCATTATTTCAGTAGTGTACCAAGGGCGTACAGAAGGAAACTGATAATAAATTTGGGAAAACAATGAAACGTAGGATTTGGTAACTGAACAACATTAATTAGAGCTAAATTGTTTCAAGTGAAACATTGAGAAATAATGGCCAATTGAACTAGTTCATCGAACCAACTTGAGGCAACGCAACAAAATCAAGACCAATTCTGAGGAAAAAACAAGACACCCAAGAGAGTAACGTTTAGTGTTCCTCATGATTTTACAGCTGAAATCTCTAAAGAAAAGTAATTGAGCGACTAAAGCAAGCTTCCACCAATACAGATGAGCGTGATCAACACAACAAAACTGATGGGCACGTGGATGAAAAACATAGCCTCCTCTGTATGTCAACACTTGTCTGTATACAAATCACCACCTGCAAATGCCTGGTAAATCGGCAGATCAAAAAAGAGGCTTGAAACTAGAATAAATCACAATCTCCCTCAAAAACTACTAAAGAGTGGTGCAGCTCCTGCAAAAAATCAGCAATTTACGAACGTGTACTACTCACAGGTCATTTTGTTAGTAGTAACAAATTTTCTGTTCTGTGCAAGGCAAAACAGAAAAAATGCTTCTGGCATTTGAAGCTATTGCTGTTAATAAGCTGAACCCCTGCTTAAACGTGCAGAAAGTAATTCAAAAATAAATTAAACCGGACTGGAACGAAGTCATAACTGACAGGCCTTCAAAAATAGCCTACGTTCTGCAAAATACGACACACCCATCAATTACAGACGCAATTTCAATGAAAGCAATGACACACCACATGACGTTACGCAAAAGGAGTGGTCCAAATTGCGCAAAACAAAGACTGACAGCAAAGAGTGGATTGGTTTCGACAAATGTACAGTTGAGATTGAATGAACGAATATACTGAGGAATCCAGAATAATGGCTGTAAATACTAATAGAAATATGATTTATTAATAAATGTTATTCCGTTGAATAAAATATGTGTTCTCTTATCTAAAAAATGGCGAAACTTGTAACCATCTATATATATATATATATATATATATATATATATATTCCTTTTAAAATGCGAGCTTTAATAAAATTCATTGTACCCTTCCGTTGTGCAAAAACAAAAAGATATTTTATCAGATACAAAAAACATTTATTTCTCATTATCTCCTCAATTATCTACTAATGCACATATCTTTATATACAAATTGGAACACAAAACAAGTTAGAAATATGGAAACATAGAGAGAGTGTGAAAAAACGGAAACCAATCAATTGCGTGCGTCACATCCAGTTCAAGCTGAATGCATGAACATGCTTCTTCTGCTTGCATAAATCCGGTTGCAATTTTTTTATCCATAAGGCTTCGTATGAGGCTAGCCCTCTTTTGTTATTGCATTTAGTAATTATTTTCAATGCTACGTCTGGAGAACATACGTGCGATGTTGCGATGATGTGTTGCGCAATTGCAGACGTGTATTCGCCATTTGACTTAAAACAGGCGTTCAAGTTACAAATTTCTCTAATTCGAGTAATTTACCGTCTGGTCGATCGGCCAACGTAAGTTGATCGACAACTTGCGCATCTATATTGGTAAATAATATTTGATATCGACATTATCGGCCGTTACTCTTTGATTGCTAGTAAAGGCAAGTGTGTTACCCTAAATAACACTCGTAGTTTAGCTGCATTAAACGTGCGTGTCAATGCTGCTTCAACTTTCTTTTGTGCCATTCGGGAAACTGCATCCCCCTTAAATGGGATGTTCATGTAGACTGTTTTCTATTGTGGCCCGTAATACGTCTGTTTATGTTTAATTCCGCTGTCAATAATTAATTTAATTAATTGCCTTGGATAGCTATTCGACATAAAATCGTTAATTACTTTATTATATTCCTTTTCTTTGAATCTTGACTAACAAACCTGTCAATTCTTGAAAAGTACACGAACTGTTGATAATTTATATTAAAATGGCGCAAAGCTGCTGTAATGCAAATACTGTGTAGACTATGCTTGTTTATGGTAAATTGTTCTGTTTTAATTTACCATTAGTTTCATGCTTTGACGTGAAGCCGATATTCTTATGTGCTTTGTTGAAACTTTGAAGCAATGTTCGTGATTGCGACCTGTTCTTAAGTACAAGAAATATATCATCCACGTACCGTATATATTGAGCACATTTACTTATGTCACTCTTTAATGATGTGTTCTCTAGGTGCCCTAGAAAAATCTCAGCCAACACTGGAGATAAGGGGCTTCCCATTGCGACACCATCAGTCTGTTTGTAGATGCTTCCATTAAAACGAAATCGTACGTCTTTCGTGCATAATAAGATAAGCTTGCGTAGAGTGTGACCTGGCATCGGCGATGGTAATATGTCGTGTTCTACCGCTTTGACTATAATGTCAATGGTTTCATCAATTGTAACATTTGTAAACAAAGACGTAACATCAAAAGATACCATAATCTTGTTTTTAACATTTATATCTTGAATTTTGTTTACAAACTCAAACGAATCGGCAACCGAATAATTACCTAGTAGTTTACGTAATGGTTCAAGTAAACGAACTAGCCATTTAGCTAGTGCATGAAACGGAGAATTTATCATTGATAAAATTGGCCTCATAGGACAATCTTTTTGTGTGTTTTGGTAATCCGTATGCATTGTTGGTGTAGATGATACAACTGGCTTGAGCTTCTGTGCAGTGGCCTCATCAATTAAACCGGCATCTTTCAAAATCTTAATTTCCTTTATTTGTTTGCGCTCCATTTTTTCTATTTCATCTGATTTATCGTCTAGACGTGTGAATTTTGTATTGTCTTTAGCACGTATTTGATGTTATGTAGGTAGTCAGATTTGTCCATTAAAACTAAGCTCTTGCCTTTATCACCGCGTAGTTTTTTTATGCCAGCATTTCTGCTGATTCAACAGAGAACATAAGAATATGGGCTTCACGTCAGATCATGAGAAAGATGATAGTCTGCTCTTCCTAGATGTACTATTAAAGAAAGAAACTAATGGTAAATAAAACAGAACAATTTGCCATAAACCAACATGGTCTACACGGTATTTGTATTACATCAGTTTTGCGCCGTTTTAATATAAATTATCAACAG
This sequence comes from Eudiplozoon nipponicum, assembly GCA_029291075.1. Lineage (NCBI taxonomy): Eukaryota > Metazoa > Platyhelminthes > Monogenea > Mazocraeidea > Diplozoidae > Eudiplozoon > Eudiplozoon nipponicum. The sequence continues at coordinate 19,728 of JAQBSW010002699.1, read as the reverse complement.
TTCGTGGCTGCTTTTCAAGAATTGGCATGTTGGTTAGTCAAGATTCAAAAGAAAACGAATATAATAAAGTAATTAACGATTTAATGTCTAATGGCTATCCCAGGCAATTAAATGAATCAATTATTAAAAGGGGAATTAAACAGAAACAGACGTATTACGGGCCACAATAGAAAACAGTCTACATGAACATCCCATTTAAGGGGATGCAGTTTCCCGAATGGCACAAAAGAAAGTTGAAGCAGCATTAACACACATATTTAATGCAGCCAAATTACGAGTGTTATTTAGGGTGACACACTTGCCTTTACCAGCAATCAAAGAGAAACAGCCGTTAATGTCGATATTAAATATTATTTACCAATATACATGCGCACGTTGTCGATCAACTTACGTAGGCCGATCGACCAGACGGTTAATTACTCGAATTAGAGAACATTGCAACTTGAACGCCTGTTTTAAATCAAATGGTGAATACACGTCTGCTATTGCGCAACATATCATCGAAACATCGCACGTATGTTCTCCAGACGTAGCATTCAAAGTAATTACTAAATGCAAAAACAAAAGGGAGCTAGCCACATACGAAGTCTTATGGATAAACAAATTGCAGCCGGATTTATGTAAGCAGATTAGTGATAAATTGTAGCATTGAGCTTGAACTAGCTGTGACATGCAATTGATTGGTCTTCTGTTTTTACACTCTCCCTATGTTTACATTTCAACCTTGTTTTGCTTTCCAATTCTATGTATAAAGATGTGCCCATGTAGATACTTGTGAGATGAAGGCAGCAAATTTTTCAAAGTCTGCTGATAAAATTCTTTTGATTTTACATATAGAAAGGGTAAATTAATGATATATATATATATATATATATATATATATATATATATATATATATATATATATATATATTCTTCAAGTGAGCCTTAATAAAATTCATTATATCATTTCCATGTACAAAAAAGAAAAAGAAATTTTTCTGATACAAGAACGGGTTCTCTATCATATTCTTCTCAAATATCTACAAATGATCATCTCTTTATATATAATTTGAAAGGCACAACGAAATACAAATATGAACATCGAGGGAGTGTGAAATAAGGGAAAAACCAATCAGTTGCGTGTAACACCTCCAGTTCCAGCTCAATGCCTTAACGTATATATATATATATATATATATATATATATATATATATATATATATAGCTGCAAGGCATATTCACATAGACGAATTTTAGAAGCATTTTAGTTGTACATTTATAAATCTATATTTTAGTGTATCATTTCAATTTATTCGTAGTCATTATATTAACCTAACTAAAATGTCCATTTTGGTTAATTACGTGACAAGTCTTTCTGCTTTATTTGCTCAGTTAAGCTTAATTCTTTATTAAAGCCTTCCGCTGGCATAATGAAATTAACTGTTACTTGATAAAGCACAAACACAGACAAATGTTGACTTGTTATACTGTGTTCTGTCATATTCCAGTTAAATGATACACACTAGAGTTTTCTGTTTCATATTTAGAGTGCGTTTCCTCACATGCACAATTTTACTTTACCAACAGTATTTAACAAATCATCAGTTTCATTTGGTCGTGCTTCCAGCTATGTCACAGAGCGGGCAATGTAGTCACACTGCCTACATTCTGGTGATTGCAGAGAAGGTTACCAAACAGCTCTGTTAGATCAATTATAAACTTAACATCCATTATATCACACGGTAACATTAGTTTTTTACTATCTATTTCTACTTATATTACTCATTTAAGAGTTAGTTGCTTAATCTAGGATTAATTTCAAATTTTAATAATAAAATAATTTCTCAATCCTTAAGGTTAGATAGTAGTACTGTCTTGATTTAATTATTCAGTGTTTCTAGACTCAGTTTTTTAATAATATTGATTAAGCACCACTCCAACATAATGTCGTATTCAGCTCTTAAATAGCATAATTATCTATCCATTTTCTGTATAGTATCAGGAAACATGCAGTTTTAAATAAATTATTGAATAAAGTTAAAGTTGTAGAAGTTGTCATAATTATATCACTGCTTCCCTTTGCAAACATCTCCCAGTTGATTCAGGAATGCGTAATATGTTCTTTTATAACTATGTTTTACTGAACATTGGGGCACCGAGATTAACATTTAAGAATATTTATTTCTGTCTCGGTATCTTAAAGAAGTTAATAACCTCATTATCTTAGCAATGGAGCAATTCCGTCTTTAAGTAAACGCATGCTCTATCCGCAACAAATTGTGGACAGCACGTTATAAGGAAGAAACAGTTTTACTGGATCAATTGCCTATTCCAAACTATACAATGTATATGTACTTAATGGGTCAGGTGATTGTATCAAATTGCGACCTTGTGTAAAAGTAACTGTTATCTCCTCTCGCGCAAACAATGTTCGTTTAATTATTGTAATGGACTTGTTTGTATGAACGATTTGACTTAATAAGCGAAACTGATCTTGTACTTTAAAATTCATGTATTTGGTTTCACAACCAAATCTCTTATCATCACACTGTAGACGACGTTTAACAGCATATTGGCCACTGATTTTTCAGTTTATGGAATAGTTGTCGTGTACGTTAATCGTTGCACATTGTCAGCCTGAAACATCTTTTTCATTATTTGTTTAACAATTTGTTTGCTTCTCCTTGTTTTAGCTAATTTTTCCTGCAGAAACGTCATTTTCCTTTCGAGAAAATTTTTTCACAGGTCGTTTGATTAATCTGACGAAAATGACTTTGGCGGGCGGATTTTTTCGTATCTAGTATTATTTTCCTATCTCTGTATCAGTTGTTCTATTAATAATGGATTTTACTTGTTTCGTTCAAGGCAGCAGTCTCCGCCAGGTTAATTAATATCAATATCTTAATAGTTCATCACGAGATTTTCAGGTGTGCTTGAATTATTTTAATCCACTGTTTGTTCAGTCATCTACACCCCCGATTAAATATCGAGCCCCAGTTTATAAATCTTTTAATTTACGTTACATTTGAGCTCTAAAATATGCATTTCGTTTTACACATATCGCCAAATCTGGCTCACATGAAAATGTCCTATTATATTTAGCCTATTTACGGCATCCTTAATTTTATCTCTGCTCAGTTATTTTCCAATATCGGTATACAAGTTGATATGAGGCATTTTCCAAACCACGCGCGCATACACAGAAATTTAGTCATAGTCTGTAAAGGCTACTGCTTCATAATTATTTGATTTAACATAAAAATACATTGATTTAAAGTAGTTTATGTTCTACCTAGTAGAATAAATCGAACAAGCGATTGCAATTGAAATAAATACTAGAATTCAGCTGCCTTTACGCAAATGTGTATGAGTGCTTTAATATCCGCGCATTTGTTCTCCTTTCCATGTATTAATATCTTGAAAAAACAATCCATAAAAACTATTAAAATCCCTTTGGAATTTTGTTTTTTTGCACACTGTGACCATCAAATTTAACATTTTCACGATCTCATTTTTGCCTTCGGTGATTTGCACTAGTAATTCTGCAATAGTCAAATTGATACTCATTTCCGAGTACATGCCCTGTCAGTCTCCGTGATGGTTGGGTGCAAATTGGTCCTGTAACTTCACTGGAAATTTTGGAATATCCAATAGTACTGACTGTTGTTTTACATTTCAGTGTTGCATTTCCAACACGTTCATGAGAAATGTTACAAAACTCAGTAGACTATTCAAAAAGCAAAATTTAATCAGACGTCCTTTGTACACTATTCACAAGAGAAGATTTGATCTGTTTTTTTGTTTTTTGGATATTTTTATAAAATTTAAACCAATCTGTTGCGTAAGAGTAATCTCTGTAATTTTTGGGTGAGGTACCGGATCCTACTAATGAGTCAGTAGGAAGCACCACAAATTACAGTGATTTTTAATAGTATAAGTTGCAATGATTGAAATATATCGATCAAGATGATGTAATTGATAGGAACACTGGCTTTCATATTTCCTTTTGAGTGCGTGTGTTTGTGCGTACTTACTCGTGATTACGCATACGTGTGCATTTAATCATATTTTTTTCAATTAAACTGCAGGTAAAAATCATTTGTATTTGGTTGTGAAACGATGTTATGATAAATTATAGAGTAGATAAGCTACTAGTTTTATTTGAAAAAAAACATATTTTGAAAATGCAACTGAAATACAATTTATTGTTGGAATACAAAGCTGTTCTCATGTGTCTGTGTGTATGTGTGTGTGAATGGGTAGAGGAGTGAATCTCCTGGTGTTTTTGAGTGTTTCAATTTTATCATATTCTTTAATGCTTTGCTAGAAATCTTGTGAGATCCATTTTGAATTGATGTGATCGAATATTTTATTTTGGGCTTAAAACAAAATTCGATTTACTAATTTGGGTTTTAGAAAATTCTTTTTAAATTTCATTGCAGAAATTTCTTTTTAGTACTGAAATATATAAAATTTGCAATCAATTGCCAATCGTGTATTTAGAGACATCCCCTGTTAAAATGTTTTTTAGGCGATTTAGCTTTCAAATATAAAAAAATGAACCCGAACTACCTGGTGGTTTACGATTGTGACAGTAAATTTGCATGGCTAAACAAACGTACATGTTTACTTCGAAATGTTACTACCTTATATCAAGTGCCTGAAATTTTTATCTATTATGTGTTCCTCAGAAATAGATAGATTACATTTATTTCTATTTAAAAAAAATATATTTCTTGTCAGTTAAAGTAAACCTTGAGTGTGCCTTACTGCTATCGGGAATGATATTGTGAATTTATGCATTCCAGTGTACTTGTGAATGATTAATGTACTATCGCATATGTATACTTTATATTATAAAGGAAGCACACCTAAGGTACAATTGTACAAAATAAACTAACTTACTTGTGTTTAAATTTTGTTTTATTGCATATATCATATATTGTGCAAATGCGTTTAACTTACAAATTGTCATAGGTCATATATATTTTGACTCCAAATAGTTCTATTCCATTCCATTCTTTTTAGAACAAGTGGATATATTTTGAATAAATCCTTCTATTAATATATTTTTTCGCTCATGTGTGTGTGGAGGGAGAGGGGTTTGAACGTACCTTCCTTTGTTTTTGCGTTCGTTTAATTTTAGTCTTGATCTATAGTTGCTAATGCGTGATCAATTTATTAAGATACAGTTTTCGTGAGTTTGCGTTTAATCATATTCTATAAATGTTACTTCGTGAGCAAACTCTTCTAGATCCAGTTATGAATTGCAGCTATAGCAATGTTTTCACGACAAATGCGTTTTAGTATTTTAATTTATAAGCGATTAAAAACAAAGATCAAGCGTTTATATTGTAAATAAACACTTGCATCCTTGCTCTATTCGTGTGTGTTTGTTTGTGCATAAACATGTAACTTCCCGTGTTTCTTGAGAATAGATATTATATTCAATTAGATGCATTTTAACTTGGCTAAATCGAAAATTTGCAGCTTAAATTAGAGTGTATTTTATTAATTTAAGTCGTAAAAACGCATTTTATGGAAGAGGCGAAAACAAATTAAATAAATGCCGGTGTTCAAATACATTGTATGGACACGTAATTGCTCATGCTTTTACGTCGTAATTTTACAATGAATTTGAATTGTTTTACCCCAAATTTCATTGAAATAAAACTACAATGCGTTTTAAGATATATTTAACGCTCTGGCTAGAGTGCCGTGGGACGTTAAAAATAAAACAGACAGTGGCATGGAGAGAAGTTCTGTTGATGGTCCTTCATAGGGTCAAGGAGAAGTTCACCTGAAAATTCCGTGAGGGTTTTTGGGTCTTATCTGAGTGTGGATGCCCAGAACTCCTTTTAGACACTAGCTCTTTGCGACCTTTTCGTTGGCTAGTGATCTGTTTAGCAGATCCACACTGAACAAGTAGAGTTGACGATGCAGCATTTGTTAATTTCTGTTCGGAGGCCTTGACTAGTCTTGTTGAAGGTCTGCGGCAACACAGAGATGATTAGTATACGTAGAAACCCGATTTATAAAGGATCGATTACGTATGAATGGATGCACAGCAACAAGAAGATTGGCGTGACTGAAGACTAGCCGATATAGTCACACAGCGAGGTAAACGCAAGTATGACGGCAAGTCCAGTAAGTAAATGCAGCCGAAAAGATGCCAGCATTTGCAGGTAACGTGCAGCGCAGACTGTGTTGCGTGCTAATTGCATCGCACTTATATAATTCCTAAGTCGCACGTAATTGGTTTACAGAAGCACGCGTTATCATTGGTCCATGGTATTTATATTTATATTTATTTACAAAATGTCGGCGAATTAATTCGAACCGTCACATATCGAACAAGCGGATAGAATTTAGGTAAATACTTTCGTTGAAATATTTTACGATCGTGAGTTCGTTCGCGTACCACACCGTCTTTTTCCATGCTTTTGCATTTTTTAATATTCTATAACTTTTGCTGCTGGAGCAGTTTTTTTCTATTTTTTAATTTTTACCATAGAAAATTTTACTTAACAAAGTTCAGCGGAGTCGTTGATTACGATAGATTTTGTATTATGAACAATATAGGTTTTTTCGTTTGTGTCAGCATTGCTTTGTAATCCTTTTAAGAATTCGAAGTTCATTGATAAAATGCCGAGCTTGATGAATGAAATGTTATTAAATTAAGAATAAAATGCGACAGTATTGTTAAATGCAGTTTAATTATCACTGTTAAAATATCGAGGCTAGACAAATAGCCAATGAAATGAATTCTGCAGTCTTGGCAATTCGTAGATAATCAAAAAATGCCAATACTAAATAAGCTAAATTAAAACCTAAAGTCAGAATAAAAATTCCTAAATAACTAATGCAACTGAAACTTGCAACATAATTTAAAAAATGTCTTTCAAACATGGTAGAAGCTCATATATTTAAACGAACATTGGTTGCGCCGTCGGTGATTTCAATTACTTTTAATCAAGGTTGGCATTTTGATATAAGCACCAGAACCAATTAAGTACATAGATTTGTCAAGATAAACTAAGAATTGTATAGTTAAGATAAGGCAATTCATCCAGTAGACCGGTTTTGTCCTTATTTGGAACTACTCACCAAATGACCAGAATTTGCCGCGGACAGGGCTCAAACTTTACGAGACGTGTCTAGCATATATTCCTGTAGACAACGACATGTTTATATAAATTATTATGTGTTAGAAAGCTATGCTAATGAGTAAAAATATTCTACTAGAATCAATTGATGGGTATGCATATGTGGCCGATGAAAGAGAAAAATCAAGTTGGAACAAAGTCGGGGCTATCGGCGATCACACCGCGAATTGTTGGAAAGTTTTCTGGGACTAACTTTTCTTTTAAAAAAATATACACAATCTAAAATCTGCTCTAAACATAGATTATAGCTATGCCAGAAGCTACGATACCTTTTAAATTGTGCTGTGCTGATATTGAAAAAATACGCGGACAGTTTGTTCTATTAAATTTTAAGTATGACATTTCTTTTGTATTAAACGAACATTGGTTGCGCGGGTGGTGATAACAATTATTATAATCAAGGTTGTGGTCTTGATATAAACACCTGACCCATTAATTACTTACATATGTCAGTATAAACTAAGAATTGTATAGTGTAGAAAAGGCAATTCATCCAGTAGACCGGTTTCGTCCCTATTGGGAACTCATCAAGTACTGGCCAGAATTTGCCGCGGACAGGATACGAACCTGGGCACGTCTGCTTCGGAATCTGGTGCTCTAACCACTGAGCTAAAATAGCTCATTTTTATTTTTTCACTTTCTTATATATAGTAAACTATGCATACTTTGTACATAAATGAAGCACTTTGAATACCAATTAAAATTCTAACATAAAGTACAATGAGATTGACGAGTAACAGTTTTAATGAAGTCAATATTTCGAACAAACGAATATATGCATACTGGAATTAATATCTATTGTCGCGCGCGTGTGCATGTTTGCATGTGTGTGTGTGTAACTCCAATTGATTTTGCGTGCGTTCGAATTTAGTGATATAATGTTATTGCTAATTCCCAAGCAAACCAATTAGATCCATTGACATTGTTTATTAAGCTTCACGCACATAGTAACAAATTACTTCCACAAGGAACAGATTCGTACACTACTGTCATCATGAGCTGAAGGTTTACTCTCATGTGCCAAGCTTCTTGCGCTTACGCGCGACTCCTCAGCAGGAGCCAATACACCGCCTAATGCGAAACAAATATTTGGTCAAGAATTATTAGACCGGTGAATGGTAAAATCAACTATCCGAAAGTGGTATTAAGCATTGCTGCAGTTAACGTCATACAAATTCTTCGACAATGCGTCTTGAAAACCAACTCACTATATATAAAGTATACCGTGTTTTAAAGGGCGCCATTACGATGGATATCGAAATGCTGTTCTTGTACATGGTATTAAAAAAATGAATTTCAGGATAGACGAATGTCAATTAAAATTGTGAGTAAAACTAATTCTGAACGTTTGTTAATCGAGCAAATCCATACTATCTTGCCTTGAACTCATTTGTTACTAGGCCAGCAAAACCTAATGCACAAATGCTTAATTGTTAGCTCTCCGTTGGAAAAATATCATAATTAGATCCACTGTTTAGTTACTGCTATCGCAACTTGGTTTTAACTCAAACTATAATGAGTTTTTATATTTATTTTTCAACAAATGCAACATATCTAAAAGAGTGTTTTTTTATATATATATATATATATATATATATATATATATATATATATATATATATATGTGCGTTTGTATTGTCATATTTTAGGAGTTTTATTTAAGAGCAATCGAGTTACGTCCAGTTCTCTTTTGTATTTATATCAGAAATGATTTTACATAGACTACACTGCGTTTTTTTGTAAAAGTTGTAAGCAATTGTATTTTTCAGTCTAGCGAATATTATTCAAATAATAGTTATTATTATATTTTTGTCGAGTGCATTTGCGGACATACTTTACCACGTTTTTTTCGTTTGTTCGTATTTAGTTATATTCAATAAAGGCTAATTCGTGAAAAAATTCCTTAGATCCAATTGTTAAATGTTTCTATCTGAAATTAGATGTAAAATAACGTGCACTGCGTGTGTTTGTATACACTGTATATTATTGAATAATTCGAACACGTGGATTTGAGTTAATTAAGTGCTGAAATTCATGTTCTCTTTTTCTCGGTTGTGTATATTTCCATGGTTATACACTCGATTTAATTAAAGCATGCTTTGTAAATGATCTCTCGTACACAATTGAGTTGGATCTAGATTTTAATGGTTTGGTCTCAAATCGGATTTGGCGTTAATTTAAATGCATTTTATAAATTTTACAGAACAGGGTAAATTCCATATTGGTAAGCATTTATGAAAAAAATAAAAACAGATTTGAAAAAAATACATTTATTATATATATATATATATATATATATATATATATATATATATATATATATATATATGGATTTTGAATAAAGTAACCATCTTATCTGAAATAAAATACAGCTCATCTACTTGATCGGGATTCTCCTATACTATAATCAAGATTGTGAACTTTATATAAGCACCTGATCCATTAATTACTTAAATTTTGTCAGTATAAACTAAGAATTATATAGTGTAGAAAAGGCAATTCATCCAGTAGACCGATTTCGTCCTAATTTGGAACTCATCATGTACTGGCCAGAATTTACCGCGGACAGGGCTCGAACCTGGTCATGTCTGCTTCGGAATCTGGTGCTCTTACCACTGAGCCACGATGCTGCCTTCTGCATATAACTTTCAGTCATTTACTAACTAATGTAACTCGTTTATTTCTTTCTCCATTAGATGGAGCTCATATGGCATCCATTTGGATCCAAAGTTCCAACTAACAATCCCCAATCTATCATTACTGAACAAACACCACGCTAGATGAGGAAGTGGTATTGAAATGGACCTTTGTATAATTAAACGAACATTGTTTGCGCGGGCGGTGATAACATTTACTATAATCTAGTTTGCGAACTTGATATAAATATCTGACCCTTTAAGTATTTCAGTATAAATCAAGAATTGTATAGTGTAGAAAAGGCAATTCATCCAGTAGACCAGTTTCGTCCTTATTGGGAACTTATCATGTACTGGCCAGAATTTGCCACAGTCAGGGCTCGAATCTGGGCACGTCTGCTTTGAAATCAAAATTACTTAACAGAAATGCAACGGCCAGTATTTAGGTTCAATAGAACATTGTTCTGTCATGAAATTCATCACTTAGGCTACCGAAGCTGCGAATAGCACACAATGACAACATTTGTCCTGGCATGTGTTTTTTACAATTTTTTCATTCTTCTGCATCCTGGTTCGTTTCAGTTTCAGCCTTAAGTTTTGACTATCCATTGCCTATTTATTATTTTGTGAAAGCAACCATGTCAACAAGGAATGTAATTTGGTTTAATTGATTGTAAAAACTCTTGTTAATGTACAAGCTTTTGGTTTATAATAATCACTGATGATGCTTGAGTATACGTATCTTCTGGTAGACGGTTCTAAAACAATTATGTACTTGATTACTTATGTGATCAATATTTCTATTAACTGCAACCTAGTGGGTATCACCTATAATTAATTTCTGGAGATTTTCATTATAAGAGGAAATAAATGCCAATTATGAATGTAATATGGAAATATGCTATGCTGCCTGTAATTGATTATGTATACTTTCGGAATGAACTATCTATTGCATATGAAGATAAATGAAAGTTGTCAAATATACTGATTCCCTTCTTATTTAAACCTTAACTCTAATATCTATAAGTATCGTGGTCTTGACTGAGATTTGATTGAATTTTTTTCGGTGTAATGCATGTCACCCTCAACTAAATCAGACCTGTCTTTTTCATGCAATTTAATGAAAAATGATAACTTACATTTCTGGTAATTTTTTCTTTTCGATTTGATCCTCATGTGAATACCCTTTAACTATAAACCACAACTATTCATTACCTGGGTTACTTTAAATGATGGGAATCACATAACTTAAAGAAGCATTAGCGTAGGTCATCAAGAAAAGATTATTAGTCTATTGGGTAACAAATGCATGATATCTTCCGGACGGGCTTTAAATTAAGTAGACTTTCATTTGTAATATTATAGGAGCTGTGATTTGAACGTAGGGGCGTTCGTTTAAGACTTCTGCAATAAAGCCCTCAAGCTACCACAGACACTCTTCGCAAACAATCACACTTTAACAAAAACACCATATGAATGTTTGTTATTCTTTTACAGAGTGGTTATCGTGCACATTGATTTTCGCTGAATAGTGCATATTTTCAAGAAAGAATAATGCGGCAAATACCACAAGTTAAAGTGGTATTAAATGAAGTTTCAAAGACATGATTCGATTACGAATATTGTATCAGTATTACTAAAGCTATCCATAAGAATCCTAATGCAGTTTATGTCATAATAAAATTTGTCTTAAAAAGAAAATTACATGTGATATACGGGTTTTGCTTCCAAGAGGATAACTTGAATAGCTCTCAACAAATTAATCTTGATTTAAATCGAGATCGGGACATTTGCGGCTAGTGCTGAAATACGTCCAAAAAACCGAAACTAGTCTAGCTGATGAATTATAAATTCCGTTTAGTTTATACAGACAAATATAAAGATATAGGCAATAAAATTTAATACTAATTGATTGCGCGGGTGGTGGTAAAAATTCTTTAAAACAAGTTTCGAAACGCGTCAGTGCATTGTGGCTGGCCGTAGTTTTGTTATGTTGTTCGACGACTGGTTAAATACAGTGGGATTGGTGTTTACTTCAAGCTCGCAAACTTGATTTAAAGAAATATTTGTATAATGATATATTGCTATTTTACGACACAGTTTCTGATGTGTTTCGACATTCTAACGGAAAATTGACTAGCGTAGAATTAAACGGCAATACGCATATATGGAAAGCACAATTAGATTTGCAGCTCTCACCTCCTTAGCTATCTCGCATATATTGTACCTGACTGTAAATTTCGGCCACACAATTTCTATGCAGTCTTGAAGATTAACGCTTTTCATCTGTCTTCACACACACACACATTATATATATATATATATATATATATATATATATATATATATATATATTCTTATAATTAGGAAAACACAAATAACAAAGTGGATAAAGGCCATTTATTTCGTGAATACTAATCTCTTATACAATCATACATATTTATACATTTTTGGTTTTCAATTGATTATGCTAGTGGTAACAAATCTGACTCGTTTTTACTGCTGTTTCTTGTTTTGACTAGTTGGTGAGTGTTTATGTGTTTGTGTTTGTGTGTATGCGTGTTTGCATGTAAAGGGCCTTATCGCAGTTTAAATTCGAAGGCATATACTACCGTCAGATCAATGGTGTAGCTATGGAAAGTTGCATCACACCCCTCCTGGCAGATGTATGCATGTATCACCTGGAAAAAACGAGCCTAAAATGTATAATTGACCAGTGCGCACTCTACAAAAGGTATGTAGATGATATCTTGTTGTTCATCTCAGAAGCAGCAGACCCTTCCGAAATCCTCAAACAAGCAAATGGAGTCGATCCAGACATCAAATTCACTCTCGAAGTAGAGAAAGACGACAGTTTTCCCTTCCTTGACATCAAACTCACTCGAGAAGCAAACGGAGATTTAACACTGGCCATACATAGAAAATCCACTTTCACCGGACAATACATTCACTACAACAAGTAGTGTGCCAAAATCCCACAAAAGAAACTTAGTAAACAACCTAGCAAGCAGAATCAGGAAGATCTGCTCTGAACACAAGATTGAGGAAGAACTGGGCTACCTCAGGAAAAGTTTGCTAATGAACAACTACCCAGAGCGTTTCATTGATGTCAACATCATACCACGGCAAATTCGTACTAGAGAGGATATCGTCAAGCAGTTTTTCCTAAACTTACCATTTAGAGGCGACGTACCAGCCTCAATAATTGCACGGCGGCTGAAAAGAATAATTAAGGAGAACTTTCCCAGTGTTAAAGTTAATATGACATTTAGTACACAGAGAATCATGAGGTTGAATGCCAAAGATCAATTGCCAATTCTCTCCAAATCATTCATAGTCTACAAATTCTCATGTATGTGTGGTAGCACACATATCGGACGTACGAAGAAGCAATTGATAAGCAGAATCCAGCAACATTTGCCAGAGAAATTGATTAACAAAGGCTTGGCACCGTAAGGAAAATCAGCTATTTCCGATCATATATTGGCAACGGGGCACCCTGTCAATTCGACCAATTTCAGAATTCTACATAAAGCAAAAGCAGAAAAATTATTATTTATTTATGAAACCCTTTACATAAAACTACAAGCACCTGACCTTAATATTCAAAAGTTTCATCAACAAGAATAACAAAATTCAACAACAATCTACTAGTATCCAGCCAAGAACAAACAGGCCCTCGACTAGAATCAACAAACATACAATCGGATTGGCAACAAACTGAAGTGGAAATAACAGAGGCGCATACGATGACAGAAATCTCCAAACAATGGGAGCGTTTAACACTGCAATCCACACTGGCGCTGTTACCATGTGAAAACGACAACTTTGCGCAACAAGGTGAAACGATCAACTACACTGGGAAAATAGCACTTGTATATGTAACAGTGAACAATGCGCACAAATGGTTAATTCTCAAGCTATGAAAACAATAATGACAAGATATCAGACATCACTTCGCAATACTGCGAGAATGACCTTTACATGCAAACACGCATACACACAAACACAAACGCATACACACTCACCAACTAGCCAAAACAAGAAACATCAGTAAAAACGAGTCAGATTTGTTACCACTAGCATAATCAATTGAAAACCCAAAATGTATAAATATGTATGATTGTATAAGAGATGATTAGTATTCACGAAATAAATGGCCTTTATCCACTTTGTTATTTGTGTTTTCCTAATAATAAGAATACTGTGTTAAATTAAAAAGGAATGGACATTATAAAGATATATATATATATATATATATATATATATATATATATATTGTTCATATCATATTTTTCCTGATACTGTTTGCTGGTTGTTAACTATGTTTCTTTTCTTGATTTTGTCACACTGCTGTTTTAATGAATATATTATCCAGGTGAAAGCGGATAATTGCCATTTCTTTGAGACAACTAAACTTCACTCTACAAACTTTCAATTATATACATTCTGAGTATATAAATTAGAAATTTTAAAGTGAAGTTTGTTAGTCTCGAAATAAAAGGCCATTATCCACCTTCATCGGTCAATACATTCATTATCACTACAGAGTGCCAAAACACAAAAGAAAGTTATTTAACATTCTAGCAAACAGAATCAGAAGATCTGCTCTGAACATAAGATGAAAGAAGAACTACATATGAGGAATATATATATATATATATATATATATATATATATATATATATATATATATATATAAGAACAAAGCAACGTACTCTCTATATTTTAAAAAATGGTGAAATAGAAACGATCAACATATATATATATATATATTTATACATACATATATATATATATATATATATATATATATATATATATAAGGTAATACAACTAAACAGTAAATGATTGCGCGGAAGATGGTAACAATTCATTAAATCAAGATTGCGAGTTTGAAGGAAACACCATTCTCATTGTATTCAAACAGTCGTCTATCAACAAAGGTATATTGAAATATATTCTCTTTTGTTTTCGAAGGATCTCATTGCGTATTTTTTGTTGTTTACCTTCCATGTTTGCTTCAATAAAATTTTCGTGGTACCCGTTCTCTATTAAAGTCTTTTTTAGCACCCCTAGTTCTTAACAGTAAAATTCTTCGGAACAGATTTTATTAATTCCGCATGATAAATTGCGTATCATTTTTTTCTTTTTGGAGATTTGGACAGCGTTGTAGTATTGGATATATTTTCCAGTCCATGTCTGCTTCAGATATCTTTGCCTTGTTAGACAGCCACATTCATGTCTCATTCGCAGCACGTCAAGGAAAGACGGGTCTTTAGACTGAGGTTTTCGCGCTCGCATGTAAACTGAATGTGATTGTCCACATTGTTCAAATATTTTATTATATTATTATTATTTTATTATATATTTTATTATATTATTGGTTTCGGCATCTTCATGTGTGATAATAAAGGTGTCATCAACATTCCATAGATATTTATGACAGCACTTTTTAATAAATGGTTTAAGTTTTGATGTTTTAAGATAACACGTAGGTTTCAGCTGGTTGACTTACTAACAAACTGTCCATTACCTTTACATCGACTTGCGTGAAATGCTGAACATTGAAGTTAAATTTGACATCTTTAATACACAAACGGAAGAGAATCTTTAGACAAACTTTATGTATAGGGACTAATGTGTTGTTAATATCGATGATTGCACAAATGAAATCGTTGCTTTTGTCAATGGGGACGCTTGGAAATAGATTTTGTATGTTAAAAGTAATCAATTTCTATTATTGCAAAAATCAAGTGTATCGCTTGAACAATTGTTTGACATTTCAATTTTTACTAGAAGTAGAATTACTTATAGTTCGCTCGCCAGTTTTTGCTGCGAAGAGTTGGTCATTTATATGATGAGTTTTAATATCGGTAAGTTGCCCGTTCTAACTACTTTGTGCAGTTCTGACATACCCTATATTCTATGCCGCGATTAAGTTTTTAAATATTGCTGTTAAGCGGACAGGTCTTGAACTCGGGCGCGTCTGTTTCAGATTTTATTGCTCTAACCACCGAGCCACCATTCCAGTCGAATTCTGGATGGTATTAATTATACGCTCATCAGTTGCTTTTCTGGAAATGGCGTTGGAACCCGATTTTCTGATTTTGTGGCGATGGTTAGTTGGAATTTTGGGTCTAAATGGATGCCATATGAGCTCAACCTAAAAATAAGACTAACCAAGTTAAATTAGTTATTGTAAAACTGAAAATTGTGTGTAGTATGAGGCAAGGTGGCTCAGTGGTTAGAGTACTGGATTCCGAAGCAGATGTGTTCAGTTTCGAGACCTGTCCGCAGCAAATTCTGGCCAGAACGTGTTGAGTTCCCCAATAGGGATAAAACTGGTCCACTGACTGAATGGCTATTTCTGTACTATACAATTCTTAGTTTATACTGACAAATGTATGTACTTAATGGGTCAGGTGTTTTATCAGAATCGCAAACTTGATTATGGTAATTTTTATCACCGCCCGCGCAACCAATTTTCGTTTAATTGACACCATACTTAAAGGGCAAAAACAACTTGTGGCAAATGTGGAATTCCAATACAAGAAAAATCTATTTATATTCATTTTACTTTCTAAAGTATTTTTATTGTCTGCCATAATATCCGGTCTTAATACCTATTCTCCTAAACTCAAGCGTATACCCGAAAATACCCACATCACCACCCACGCACACAACAACCTATACACACGTATGTGCACTCTAATCTAAAGTGACATTTGGAGAATAAGTATAAGCAAACCATATGGATTGACATAATTGCTTATCCGCGATATCTTGATTAAAAAAAATTACTTCTCCCGACAATTTTTTTATATTAGTCAAGATTTCAAGTGAATGTTGTTGTATATTGCGCAACGCTGCATTTTTTTTAATAAATTTTATTCCGCATTTTTCTTGTGCGGGACAATTGATAGCATTCGTAGGTCGGTAAAATCTTGATTTCTTTTCATTTCCAGGTGCACAGAATCTGTTGGCCATTGTTTGATGGGTTGTCAATTGTCCTCTCAGTCTGAAACCGTCCATCAGATGTTTGTCCGAAAATGAAGTTGGAACCAGATTTTATAAATTTTCTGGACTAAAATTCCTGCCCCATCTTCAGGGTTGACACCACACTCACAGGGGAAAAATCTCAACGCACGATTTTACCTATTTCATTAGAATTCGCGTCGTCAGTTCACTGTTGAGTTGCTTCACACGCATTTTTAAACGCAAGTCACATTAAACCTCCCGTTGTTTCTGATCTGTCTATATTTACTTGTCATGTTCTAACTTTCTGTTTGTCATAGAGAATATTGCTCGGTTGAGTAGTATAAGCATTGCTATTCATTACAACGATATTTAAGTCATTGTCTAGCTTCATTATTCCAATTGCGTTTTTGGCGCAATACTTTGCGTTATTTTGTGCCCTCTCTTTATTAATTTGCATCGCTTCTGTATCACTGTAAAATGTTCATATGCAATAAGTTGTTCAGCATTGAAATGTGAGACAAAATCATCTTCTTGACAAATTCCGGATATAATAGCTTCCTATAGACATTCCTTTGGTGCTTTTTTCTTATCTCTGTCGTCTAGTTCTTATCGTTTGGCAATATAAAAAAAATTGTGCTCCAAGCGATAAGACATTTTTCATTTTTTCAGATGGTGTCAAACTGGTAGAAATGAAAATGAACATGTCAGGATTCTCTGAGAATGCGTTGAGTACTTGCATATTATAAAATATATATGCTGTAGCTTTTTATTTTCTCTGTCGACTGCATTCAAAACCAGGCGATTAACAACACTCTAGAAATGAAATATGCTCGCGTGGATGGAGAATAAGGACACCAGGTTTCAACGCTGAAATCCGGCTGTCCACATTGTCAAATAACAGGTACTGTGTTTCTATTGCATTCTATGTTAATAGTCGTAGCATATTTTTGGTTACATGTGAAATCTTCGAGGAAATTGGGGATTTTTGACGCATTACGTTCGAATTCTCAAGGCAAAAAATCAAGAATTTACGCACTGCAGAAGCTGTTCTTTGCAATATTATTTATCCTCGGTTAAATAAACGAAAGAAGATTTTACATGATTTGATAATAAACGGGTAATTGTTTGCATGTTTGTGTGTACAAGCAATTTTTGCGTGTCTCAGCATAGAGTGTGCTTAATCAAACTAACAATTCAGTGAATAGAGCACCGGTTATTACAATCGTGCTAATTTCTGGCAAAAATAAGATGGCCCCTTTTTCACCTTTTTGTGATACCTCCTTTTTATTAAATGTGCGCTTTCATACGTGAATTAAAGTTGTTTCGCTTTGGAAGCTTTAGACAAATCAACATGGCGGCGAAATGTCTTATCGTGAGCGATAAGGGAAGACGAGTTTTGTTATTGCAAAAATTATTTCTGAAATGCCCTAAAGAAAAGGTGTTGTTCACAAAAAATAACTTTATTTACAATTTTAATGCAATTGGACACCATTTACTTCTTATAAATTATCCTGTAATTACATTGGAAATCTGCGTGCTCCGGCTAAACTTTATTGGAGTATAGTTTGCTTCAGTTTTGTTTATTTATAAGCTAGTAATTTTCGAATTCATAATAATTTTTAAAATGTACATGTTGATGCAATAGCTGAAACTACAGCCAAATCTTACTAAATTTGAGAGCAATCACGAAAATGTAATAATACCTTTTGCATTCACTTGTAATAAAAAAAATATTGTACTTGTATTTGCATGAAATATTTTATTGGGGGATAGGCATACCGGCTGACATGAATGCAGAAATATATCCACGGTGTTTACTCAATCTGAATTGAGCTATGGTAGAAAATCAATTTTGGTTTGAACTCAGTTCCGTTGCCCTAATCTTTCTTATTTATTTAATGAACTAATTGAACGTGACGAGATGACAGAAGAAAAAACATTCTGGCGGTAAAGGAAATTAGTTTTCCGCGCAGAAAATAAACATTAAAAATAACAAAATTATTAATTAATTCACATAGCAAATGTAAAAATAAAATGATATTGATTCAAACGCCATCAAGCTTCAGATTCTTTGGCATCAATATCAATTTAAAGACTTACTCGACTAGTTCAAATCATTTTAACAGTGGTCGAATGCTACAATACGTAAAACCAGATTTCAGAACAATGCAAGCCTGTTTTACTTAAATCTTTAACCGCAACTTGTTTGCTAAGATTATTTGTTCGAGAAAGTAGTCACAGGTTTTATTTGAAAACATTTTATCGGGCGGCATTTAAACGATATATTGAATCAGAGTTACCTTAATAACTTAAAATGTTAAAAAACTAAATTAACCTCACCACTAAAATGACCAATTCATCAGCATGATTGATTTTGATTTAACAGTTAACAATAAGAAAGTTTGTGCAAGTAGAATAAGGTAATAATCATTGATTGCGCTGTTGGTGAAAACAATTATTTAAATGACGTCTGCGTGTTTTATATTGATAGAAATCAAAATATATTTGAACAGTTGCAAAACAGAAAAATTATCGCCATTCATATGCAATGAATTTATTCGAACTTTCATTATCATTATCAAAGCACGACAGCAAACTAACTAGTGGGGATAAAACCGCGATGTATATATCGAGGAAAAAAATGATATGCAGCACCAAACTTTATTAATCGTAAATAAATTGTACTAAACTTGATTTAAAAAATTGTTATTGCCACCCGCGCAATCAGGCTTTGTTTATTTGTATAAATTATTTCTATGAAGCCGAAGCTGTAAAACCTTTATTTTCGTGACAGCATGGAAATTGTGCAGCTAAAATTTTCATTCGAGTACAATTTATCCAAAACATTCATAGGTGAGAGCCGCTTATCTAATTTTGCTTTCCATATATATATGCATTGCGTTTTGATCCTCGCCAGTCAGTTCGCCGTCGTACTCTGATCATGATAATGGATGGTAGAAACG
>JAQBSW010002698.1:0-97664 GCA_029291075.1 Eudiplozoon nipponicum | reverse complement strand
GGTCAAGAATGTGGGATAATAGGAGGGTACAGTCTCCTAGACGAATGTGTAAACATGCAATATTGAAACTAACATCATATAAAGTCTACGACAATGCGACTTCAACGCTAACTCGCACTGTATAATATATATACCGAGTCTGTAAAGGATACTAACGCTATTGTTATATTGTTAGTTACCGATACCAACATTATTGTTCCGAAATGTACAAAGGAGATTGTACCGTCCTATTATCCCACATTATTGACCAAAATATATAGTGGTTAAAGGGCGTAATACCGGCTCCTACCGATGAGTCGCCTGTAAGCAAGAAACGATTGTGCATGAGATTATACTTTCCGTTCATGCTTCCTTTGGTTTGTCCTTCTGGTCACAACTGAACTAATTTGTTACTAGGTCCGGAACACCTAATACATACTTGCATATATATTAGTTCTCCGCAAAAAACAGTATCTAACTGTTATATATTGAATTGAACGATGTCATGCTTACCGCGAAATGTGATAACTGATATCGATCAACGCCAGGGTGTATGGATTTACTGAAGTAACAGGTGTTCAGAAATTGTTGTAATTCTCAATTTCGGTGAACTATAGCATAAATTGATATCCAGGTTGGTATCATGTACTGACTCGGTAACCATAGTGTTAGTACCATGTACCTTTTCGATACAATAATGTTGGTATCGGTTACTAACACAATAGCCATAGTGTTAGTATCCTTTACAGACTCCGTATATATATTATATAGTGTGAGTTAGCGTTGAAGTCGCATTGTCGTAGACTTTATATGATGTTAGCTTAACTATTGCAGGTTTACACATTCGTCTAGGAGATTTTACCGTCCTATTATTCCACATTCTTCTACCAAATATATAGTGGTTAAAGGGCGTAATACCGGCTCCTACTGATGAGTCGCCAGTCAGCACGAAACGAATGTGCATGAGATTATACTTTCCGTTCATGCTGCCTTTGGTTTATCCTTCTGGTCACAACTGAACTAATTTGTTACTAGGTCCGCAACACCCAATACAAACTTGCATTTCGTTACGATGTTTCTCGTACCATTCTCAGACCTCTAATCACACACAGAATAATGCTCACAATAGTAGATTTAAGCAAAATGAAAAAGTGTAACCCCAAGGGAATCTGTTGTGTCTAACAGCGTTAATACTTAGCAAAATAAATGAAAGAAATTAATTTATTATTTGATTATAAACTGATGAATGGTTTGTGCACGTTTGCCTTCCTCAATAAGTGCGTTTTCCGTTTCCTCTAATTTGCATATTTGATTCTTTGTAATGCCCCCACTTGCTGAAAAACAATTGGCCACATAATGTACCACATTTTAAAGACAAGCTGATATCTTGCGAAAAGAAATTAGTCTTCTTTTACAGATTTTTATATGCAAGCTTCTAAATAGATGTATGCTTCAGTACACGATTTATTCATCATAATATTTCTCGCGTTGTCTAAATTTAAACGTCAAATGGCAATTGGGGCTTCATTTATGATGGGGTTTCTCTATGACCTAATATTTAACTACAATTCATTAAAACTTAGGCTGGAAAACTCGTGCTAGGTCGTGCAACGTAAAAGATGAAGTTAATTTTCAAATATGTTCCTAAATATCCTTCGAGTCAAGAAGATGTTGGAAAGTGGTTTCAGCTCTGGTTAATTAGTACTTATCAATTAAGCAAACACCATCTACGAGGGAGACAATAAAACATATTTATAGTATCATATTCATGTGAAAGAAATAGCAAATTTTAAAAGTATTAGGAACATTTCTATCTCATTTCCACCTTAAGTATCTAGAAATAAGCATATATACATATATTGAAAGGCGAATTAAACAGAAAAATTAAACGTGGAGAGAATGTGAATTAACGTAAAAAAAAATCAATTTAGTCCATCACCTCCAGCTCAGATTCAGTGTCATCTGTTAATTTTTCCTTTCGGTCTAGCATATATGGCATCCCTTTAAACCTGAATTTCCAACTAGTCATCTCTAATATGTCATTATAGAACAGGCACCTAGCTACATTTGGAAGTGGTGTTGCAATGATAATTTATACAATTAAACGAACATTGGTTGCGCGAACGGTGATAAGAATAACTTAAATCAAGTTTGCGATCTTAATTTATACACCTGACCCATTATGTTCATACACTTTTTAGTATAAACTAAATATTGTACCGTGTAGAAAAGGCAGTACATCCAGTAGACCGGTTTCGAGTTTTTTTTGAGAACTCATCATGTAGCGTGGTGTCTGTTCTCTAATGACAGTTTGGGGATGGAATGAAACGCTAGCAAGAAACTTTAATTAGTATATAATTACAAGTTTTTTAGGTATTGTGTGGCTTGATGGCTCAAAGGATTGAGCAGTAGCCTCCGAAGCAGACGTGACTAGGTTCGAGCCCTGTCCGCGATAAATTCTGCCCAGTACGTGATGAGTTCCCATTAAGGACGTAACCGATCTACTGGATGATTTTACTCTTCTACACTATACACTTCTTAGTTTATACTGTCAAAATATGTACATTATGGGACAGGTGTTTATCTACATATCGCGACCTTGAACAAATTATTTGGTATCCTCGCCCGGACAACCAAAGTTCGCTTACTTATATAACTGTTCATTTCCATACCACTTCTCCATATAGTGTGGTGTCTGTTCAGTAATGACAGATTGGGGATGGTTAGTTGGTATTTTGTGTCTAAATGAATACCATATAGGCTCCAAATAAAAGAAAGGCTAGTAAGACACATTAGTTAGTATATAATTGAAAATAATGTGTAGCGTGCGACAGTCTGGCTCAGTGGTTAGAACAACAGATTTCGAAGCAGTCGTGCCCAAGCTCGAGCCCAGCTCGCGGAAAATTGTGGGCAGTACTAATGAGTTTCCAATAAAGACAAAACCGGTCTACTGGATGAATTTCCATGTATACACTATACAATACTCTTATTGTACTAACGAATGCATGTATATAATTGGTCAGGTGTTTATACCAAGATAGAAAACTTGATAAAAGTAGATAATAAAATTTTTGTTTGCACTATGGTTCTCGTATAAGGACTAAAAATTTAGCCAATGCATGGAAAGTGGAGAATTGACTATTGTTCTCATTAAAAAAATTATGTTTGTCGGCTTTTGCTATCTCGCACATTTTGGTGTAGATGATCCAACTGGCTAAAGGCTCTTTCTAACGACCTCATCATTTCAACGGTTTCAGGTTTTGTTATCAGCCCTTGTGAGGGCTAATTTGGCTTTTTGTTCAGATAGCAACGCAAACGGTGCCTCAAAGTCATTATCGCTTTTATCTTTGGGACGAATGTCATGATCTTGTTCCATCGGTCATGCTTCCATTGTTGGCCGATCGATTTGTATTCGTCATAGTTTATGCACAAGTTCATCAATATCAGTTGGTAATATAGCACCAATTAATGCAGGTGTCACATAATTTTCGAATTTCCTTAATACTCCTGTTTTTTCTTCTTTCAAAATAGCCGGAAAATCGAATGAAATCGCGGTGTTGCGTAAAGAATTAGCTCATGCACCACTTAAGACAGACACCCGATTCATGTCCTCAACAATGCATCGCCTACTTATATACTCTCGATTCTTGAATGCACAAGCCTAGCCAGAATTCTTCGATTGACCCGTAGTTTTAATTGTTGCAAACTGCGCACCAAATCTCTTAGGAACCGTAATCGTCTAATACATTGATGTGATTTTTTTACAATAGTATGTTCTTTGCGCTCTGAGTTTAAGCATCACTACCTCATCTAGGCTTTGAAAGATTCTTTTAGAATGCGACATTTAATGAAACATAGTAGTATGACATTTCCATAGAAAGAAAAAAGAACCGGTTTATTCCATTTTCTCTTAAGCCTAAGTTGCGAATCAATCGAAGATTTCGGACAGAGTTGGCGTATTCGAAAATTGAACAGTTGAACGAACATAATACAGTGTTACGAGGAAGAATCTGGTGTTTATCCTGTGCATCGGATGAGCTAAATACTGTTTGTTGCGGAGAACTAATATATATGCAACTATGTATTAGGTGTTGCGAAACTAGTAACAAATTAGTTAAGGCGTAACCAGAAGGATACACCAAAGACAGCATGAACAGAAAGTATAATCCCATGCAAATTCGTTTCGTGCTTACTGGCGACTCATCAGTAGGAGCCAGTATTACGCACTTTAACATTGATATCCATCATGTTGGTACCACGTACCGACTCGGAAACCATAGTGTTAGTACCACGTACCTTTTCGGTACTATAATGTTTTTATCGGTTACTAACACAATAGTCATAGTGTTAGTATCCTTTACAGACTCGGTATATATATTATATAGTGTGAGTTAGCGTTGAGACTTTATATAATGTTAGCTTCACTACTGCAGGTTTACACATTCGTCTAGGATATTGTACCATCCTATTAAACCACATTCATCAACCAAATATAAAGTGGTTAAAGGGCGTGATACTGACTCCTACTTATGAGTCGTCAGTAAGCACGAAACGAATGTGCATGATATTATACTTTCTGTTCATGCTGTATTTGGTGTATTATTCTGGTCACAACTGAACTAATTTGTTACTAGGTTCGCAACACCTAATACATACGTGCAAATATATTAGTTCTCCGCAACAAACAGTATTATATATATATATATATTGAATTGAATGATGTCATGTTTACCGCGAAATGTGATAACTGATATCGATCAGGGCCAGAGTGTATCCATCATGCTGGTACCATGTACCGACTCGGAAACCATAGTGTTAATACGATGTACCTTTTGTACCAATTTTGTATAGGTTACTAACACAGTAGTCGTAGTGTTGGTGCCCTTTACAGACTCGGTGTATATATATATATATATATATATATATATATATATATATATATATATATATGTATATATATTTATATATTATAAAGTGAGTATGTAACTGCATTGTCTGACTTTATAAAATGTTAGTTTACTACTGCAGGTTTTCACATCTGTCTATGAGATTGTACCGTCCTATTATCCCACATTCCTCACCCAAATATAAAGTGGTTATTAGATGAGCTGTCGTTTTAAGAAAATGCGATTTATAATGAATCTGCCAGCTATTTGCATAGAAGATAAAATAAAAATACTGAAAAAAATTTTAAAATGACTTAAATCTTGGCGTTTTGTGCGATTTTTTACGGACTTATATTGATTAACGTGTGCTCCATTATTCCCAGATACTACTCGATCAGCTGACAGTGTAGGCCCAACCGATGGCCGAAATTATGTAATTCGTAGTTCAGATAAAAGCGATATTAATTTTGAGACACCATTTGAATTGCTATTAGAAAGTACAGCCGACTTAGACCCTACAAGCGATGATTGTAAAAATTAGTTAAATAAAACTTTAGTTGACAAATATCCTTCGAATTTTTGCGGGATACCAGCTTCACATTTTGCAATGCCGCGTTTTGCATACGCGGGTTGTAGCTTTGCACCGCAGTTTCATAAAAATCCAATTTGTCACAATTTCCATGTCCGTATTTGTTTTGTATTCGATCGAGCTGGGCGTGTATTCGTCCCTTTCTTCCGAAGGCTTCATCATCGTTCATACTAGCCATTGGAAATGCGGTTCTATCAAATCTTTGTTTACAGAAAACGTTTCGGAACACGAATTCCCGTTCCATCATTTGGCCACTAGACACATATGCACACAGCACAATACTCACAATAGCAGCAAAAAAATTTAATTGATCAGGCTACACATCCAAAATCGTTCAAATGCGCAGAACAGAATGCTACACCTACCTACCTGCAAATCGTCGACATCTAAATACTACGCTTTGATGAAGGCAATAACGTTATCATATTTGACAATCAGACCATAGCAAAATATGAAGAACGCGTTGAGTGACAATAAGAGGCCAATTCGACTGAAGTGTACATCAGATGAGGACTACAAAGTTGAGCGGAAATAGATAAATAAAATTAAGCTCTTCCCAGTTGATGGTTTAACTGATAAGGCCGTTGCACAGAAGTCCAACCCAGTCTGACCATCCACACTAACAATGTACGGATAACCAAAAACACGAAAAAAAAGTTGTCCTATAAAGCCAATATTATCATTGTTCAATTCTCTGTTACATACTTCGGCTAAATGGTTAATTCGTATACTGGAACCTTTGCGCAAACAACTAGGTAATTATTTGGTTTCCAATCCTTTTGAGATTGTTATCAGAACTCAGGATATAAATGTTAAAAGCAAGTTTATGGTGCATTTTAATATTGCGCCTTGTTTTAAAATTGTTCAAATTGCAGAAACCATTGGCATTATACTTCACGCGGTAGATTTCCGCTTATTACCTTGACACGTCCCTCGTCATACTTTACGAAATCTTGTTTTATTATGAACGAAATATGTACAATTTCGCTTTAATTTATACATACATAAACAGTTTCATAGTGTGGCAATGAGGAGTCATTTATCCCTCTTGTTATATGCGATTATCCTTGCCAATCTTCAGAATACACCATTAAAAAGTAATATTAGTAGTGCACGATACACAAGTTATGCTAATGATATTTTTTTTCTACTCCTCATAGGTCGCAACCAAGAGAACTAATTCAAAGTTTCAACAAAGCGCATAAAATGTCATTTTCAGGTCAGATCATAAGAAAGACGACTGTCTACCGTTCTTTTATGCTTTCCTAAAATAAATATTTCAATTATTATAGTCAAGGTTGCGGTCTTGATATAAACACCTGATCCATTAATTACTTACATATGTCAATATTAATTTTGCCGCGGACAGGACTCGAACCTGGGCACGTGTGCTTCGGAATCTGGTGCTGTAACCACTGAGGTTCGAGTCCTGTCTGCGGCAAATTCTGGCCAGTACATGATGAGATCCAAATAAGGACGAAACCGGTCTACTGGATGAATTGCCTTTTCTACACTATACAATTTTTAGTTTATACTGACATATGTAAGTAATTAATTGGTCAGGTGTTTATATCAAGACCGCAACCTTGACTATAATAATTGTTATCACCACCCGCGCAACCAATGTTCGTTTAAAAATATTTCAATTGTAATTTAAGTATAACAGTTTACTATAAACCAAACTGATCTGCATTGGATTTTTATATTGCGTAATATTGTGCCTTTTCAATGTGAATTATCAACAATTCGCAGCTGGTTTTCAAGAACTGGCCGATTGGTCAGTCCGGATTCTGAACGTGATGAAGATATTACAGTAACCACCATTCTAACATCTAATGGCTATACTAGATAAATTATTGAGTCAATTGTTAAAGGGGGAAATTAAACTATTTACTGCGGAATGTGTTTCCCGCACAACAGAGAAGAAAGTTTACATGCAAAGATTAGATTGCATATTTAATGCAACTAAATTAATAGTGTTATTCAAGATTAAACTTTTTCTTTTACCGGAAAGTAATAGGCGTAACAGCCTTTAATGTCGACCTCAAATATTATTTACAAATATTTATGCAAACGTTTTCAAAAAACTTTCGTTTGCCGATCGATCAGAAATCGCTGAAACTAAAGCGTCTGCTTCAAATCAAATGGTGAATACGAGTCCGCAATTGTGGAATATATCATTGATATCTTGCACGGATGTTCTCCAGACGTGGTATTGCAAGTTGGTATATGTTAGCAGAAAAGGCATGTTCGAACACTGAGCCTGTACTTTGCGTGCCCTTATTTCAAATAATATCCGCATTAAGATTTTCTCTTTTTTTCTCCTTTTAATATATACGTTTATGTTCAGAGCAAATGAGAAGAAAACGCTACTCATGTCCAAGAAAATTCCTTTTTATTTGTAATCATAGAAAGGGTATTATTAATATTATTAAGTCTGAAATTCTAAAAGAATGAAAAACGTAGCAACTACATTTGCGGTAAGAAAGTTAAAACTTATCTCTTTTTCCACAATTTGCAAAATCTGGGGTAAGTACGGTCAGAAACATGTTCAGACGATTTGCAATGACCTCTGTACCTCTCCCATTTAGTTCCAATGTTATGAAGGACAATTTGAAATTATTAAGGACCGTTTAGTATTTTCCCTTTGAATTGGGTAATTTGTCAATATTAATACATTTTCCTTACTTTGTGTCTGTTCACAAACTGTACTTCATAGAGTGACTTAACGTGTCTAACATTTGTCTTTTTCAAACAACGTAAAAAGGCGAGTCTAAATATTAAGTAGTATCTATCTAATTCAAATAAATAAACGACGTAAACACTTATGCATATTTTAATTTAGGCAAGAACACCAAACATGCCAATGAAATAGTATCACAATTTTGTCCATCACACGTACTGACGCATTTCGACATTTGATTGAATAAGATAATTAATTTCAACCTATTTACGATTGCCTTTCCTTGTTAGTCGATTTTTACAATAAGTTCTGTAAGAATCAGGTTATTTTCATTTCCTGATGCACGCCGTATCGGTCTCCGTGAGGGCTGCTTTGTGACTGATTCCATCATTCAGAATGTTTGCAAACTTTTATTACCTACCCGTAAAACTGTCGGATAACCAATAGTTGCCGAATTTTTGATGACGAGTTGTTACGTCATTACCAATATCTTTAGTAGATTTGTTAACACTCATTACATTAATCAAAAAACAGATTCATGCAAAGCTGTGACCAGTTAGCACCTAGCCATCAATAAGACAGACACGGTGTAAACTTGGAAACGAGGATCCGTCTGTGTATTGCATAAATACCAATGGAAATTGATTGACCACAAAGGACAATCTTGAATATGTAAAACACCGTTAAAAAATCATTAAGTTTTACCAAATTTACGCAAAGCTATTTAGGTTATTGCATAAAAAATATGTAGCCACTATTCAGGACAATTGAAATGTATGAAATAAATATAGTGGTTTGAGCCGCATTTCTCGATTTCAAGTACAAATGGCAGTTTGGCTATCTTCAGTCGGTTGGTTTTTTTCTCTGTTAATGAGCCTTTATGTATTAAACACGGTAGTACATAGGGCTGACTGAAACCTTTCCTAGTTGGGCGAATGTAAAAATGAGAACGGTGTTTGTATAAAGTATTAAAACCAAATTTAAATTATTCTCTTCTTCATGCATACAACGAGTGATTGTATACTTTAATAGAAAAAATAAATTGTGGATAGATATTGAGCTGACAAAGGTCATTTTCTGTTAGACTGACGGCAAATTTGTCATAATTTATGACTAGTTAAATAATCTGGGATCAGTTGTTATGTGAAATTCTTATATTTATCTTAAGCATCGTTATTCACAACCATGCAATTATTGGTTGTAGCATTTTTATGAAAACCCTAATTAGAAGCCTTATACATTGTTTTGTGTTAACATTAGTGATTTTCGAAACAAATTACAGACGCTAATGGAAATAGAACTGCAAATGTATATTTTTTCAAATTTCCTTTGTTTACTTATAAAATAATAAGAGAATCCAACAAACATCCTATAGTGACGCAATGGCAAGATTCGAGGAATAAAAAACAATTAGATTTCGGTTTGGAATTGGAGTACGCCCGATTGTTGTCAGTTCCGAAGCTGGAATATCGCCAAAATCAAATTAATTCAAATAAAGATGTTGACTCAAAACGCAAAGTTCAGCAATCGACACAGCTTACGGGACCATCTTCGACCAGTGTATGCTCGCAAAGATCAAAGTCATCGGCTGGTGCGAAATGCTCGCCTCAGGCATTTTCAATCCATCGAGATGGGTATTTCCTACCGGTTCTAAGCGATCGTCATTCAAGCACAACTGTGTTGGATACGGCAATGCCTACATCGTACAAGAAATACACTTTGAGCGAGAAGGCAAATGTTAGTGAATGGGAATTGAAAGTTAGTCCTTCAGTGGCTAAAACGTCTGCGGAGCGAGCGAATTCACAAGCCGACCTCCACTATGCATCCCGCCAGATCCTTGCTTTACCGCAAAGTACTGAATATGCAATGAAGAATCTTCAGCTTCTCAGGTGCATGTCTGCCATTTTATGGCGCTTTATTAATAAGAAACTAGATATTATAAAAGAAAATTTTTGTCCGTTTAACTTAATTAGTAATATAATGTTTGTTTCGGAGAACTAGCATATATGCAACTGTTTATAAGGTGTTGCTTACCTTGTAAAAATAGTGCAAATAGGATCAGAAGGACAAACTAAAATCAGCACGAACGAAAAGTATAAGCTTATGTGCACATTCGTTTTGGGCTTACTGACAACTCGTCAGCACGAGCCGGTACTACGCCCTACATCCACTGTATATTTGGTCAAGTAATGTAGGACAATGGGATGGTACAGTGGGTATAAGGCATAGCGTCGGCTCCTAACCACGAGTAGCCAGTAAGCACGAAACAGATGTACACATGAGATTATAGATTTAGTTTATGCGAACTATTTATCCTTCTGGTTTATTCAGCCAGTTTATTAATAATTGTTTCAACGCTTAATATATATATATATATATAGCATATATATATATATATATATATATATATATATATAACGTAATTAGTGTTTAAATTGATTGTACGCTGTGCCATTCTCGTTATCTTCACTTCTTATGTGATAATTTAATAACGGAACCTCGTTTTATTAAAAGTTTATACCAGTTAATTTCGTTATAATGAGGTGAAAAGAGTGACTCCATGCCAGCGATGCTAGTTCTACAACAATTTTTTCTAAATTTTAAGTTAATTTTCATCTTCCACATGCGCGGAATTGCGTTTACGATTAGAAAATTCATTTACGCTATATAATTATAAAATATGCTAATTTGGATTGCGTTATGACTAGGCCAGCAATTGCGTAATCGCGTATGTACTATCGGAGCACGATTGATAACGAACTAAAGTATTACAAACCGTAGAGAAAACACTTGAACGCGTGGAAATCGCGAATTTTCTCCTAAAAAATATTAAGAATGTCAGTTCAGGATAATCTTGTATTTAATTTTATAACTTTCCTGCTTGTCAATTAATCATTTGCAGTGACATCTTTCAAAATTTCTCTCTCCAATACTTTTTTATCACATTGTGTCTATTAGCTTAGAACCCTCTTTGTGTTTAGCACCTTTTGCTACACAATTATACTAATTATCAATTTTTCGTACATAGATAACTTTTCTGTTTGATTATTTTCCTTTACCTTCTTAACTTATCTTAATTAATGTGAACATAATTTTCTATCTAAGCACCTTATTTAAACTAACGCTGTATCACTTACAGGAGCATGAATTTACAAATGTGGCATTTTTATTGTTTTCTTGCCGCCCAACCAACTGAGGTCAACGTCGATTACATAATTTTATATTGTAAGAATGAAACAGTTAGTATGACGCGTTGAAAGGATAAATTATCCTTCATTCAGTGCATTTTCACTCAGATGCATATGCATGTAATTATATTCAACTAAATATTAATCAGAAACGAACGCGCACACACACACGTACCCGTGTCTATCTAGTGCAACGTCGTTAACTAATATAAGGTAGGTCGGTCATAGGTTTACATGAAGTGATTTAATTAATATTTCATATGCGTGTTTCTAGTTTTCTTTAGTTTCTTATGATAACCTGTCGATTGAACTGGGTACCAAACATCAGTACCAAAATAATTCCATTAAAATTGAGGAACTGTGTTATTAAGAAAATTGGATCAGGTAGTTTAGAAACCATTATTTAGTGCAAAGTAGATGCGGCACATATTTCTAGTAGTCTCAATGGCGCTTTGCTTGATTAGGCTATCGATTGCGGTGTTTCTACGTAAACAAGAGCATAACTGAAATTATGTATCAGATTTTGCGCACCTAGTAACAAATTATTAAAATTATGACCAGAAAGTTAACCAAAGACAGCATAAAGGGAATATATAATCTCGTGCACTTTCGTTTCGTGCTAACTGGCGATTCATCAGAAGGAGCCGGTATTACGCCCTTTAACCACTATATATTTGGGTGAGAAAAGTTGAAAGATAAGACGGTACAATCTTCTATAGGAATGTACAAACCTACAGTAGTGTAGGTATTATTATATAAAGTCTTCGACAATGCGACTGTAAAGTAAACCAAAACTATGACTATCGTGTTAGTTCCCGATACCAAAATTATAGTACCGAAAAGGTACATTGTACTAACTCTATGGTTGCCAAGTCGGTGCAGGGTACCAATACGATGGATTTCAATGTGTGCTATAGTTCACAAAGATTTAGAATTACAACTATTTCGGAACACCTGTTACAGATGAGCAGATTTTGCCGCATTTATATAAGTTATGGCATAAAGCCATTATTAATTGTGAAAGTAGCATCAATATCGGCGTAGAGAAATATTTTGAGAATTAAATAACCATCAGTTTAGTTTAACCACATTCAAAACGTCGCGCAACGTCCGCTAGTTTGCAGAACCGACTTCGTTTTGCCTTCTTTGGCCACTGGCATGTTAAAATGGAAAACCGAAAAACGGGTAAAGAACGGAAAATTAAATTGAACACTATTTGTAGCTTCCATATTTTTTTAACATTTGGATGTGTCAACTAGAAATAATTTAGATGAACACTTCATTTTATACTTGCCCTGCTGCCTGAACGCCAGCAATTTTTTCAGCTTTCACGCTACTCATATAAGTTTATGTATTGAGCAATAGTTTATTTCGCATGTAGTAAATATCAATTTACTATGAACTGATTATTTTTCACTCAGTAATTAAAAATGGTAGCGTAACATTTGCACACATTTATTATAATCAAGGTTGCGGTCTTGATATAAACACCTGACCCATTAATTACTTACATATGTCAGTATAAACTAAGAATTGTATAGTGTAGAAAAGGCAATTCATCCAGTAGACCGGTTTCGTCCTTATTGGGAACTCATCAAGTACTGATTATAATAATTGTTATCACCACCCGCGCAACCAATGTTCGTTTAATTATATAAATGTTCATTTCAATACCACTTCCCCATGTAATGTGGTGTCTGTTCAGTAATGACAGATTAGGCATGGTTAGTTGGAACTTTGGGTCTAAATGGATGCCATATGAGCTCCACCTAAAGGAAAATTGACTAACCAAGTTACATTAGTTAGTATATAACTGAAAATTGTGTGTAGTGTAGTGTGCGGCAGGATAGCTCAGTGGTTAGAGCACCAGATTCCGAAGCAGACGTGCCCAGGTTCGTATCCCGTCCGCGGCAAATTCTGGTCAGTACTTGATGAGTTCCCAATAAGGACGAAACCGGTCTACTGGATGAATTGCCTTTTCTACACTATACAATTCTTAGTTTATACTGGCATATGTAAGTAACTAATGGGTCAGGTGTTTATATCAAGACCGCAACCTTGATTATAATAACTGTTATCACCACCCGCGAAACCAATGTTCGTTTAATTATATAAATTTGCACACATTGCCTAAATTGTGCCGTAATCAAAGGAAAGGTTTATTTACGCGAAATCGCATATCGGGTTACTTATTTTAGTTTGATCCGTCTAAGCCGGTTTTCCTATGCGAGCCGATAGTGAATGAGGAATGTGTAGTAGACACGATATTTTTATTATTTCGCAAGACTTGTAAAAAGATGTTGGTCTATCATTTATTTGAAATTCGTAAACCCATTTTAAATAATACTCATCGCCACTAGCTATGCTGTTGAACGAATGGTTAAATACAATCAGATTAGTGAGTTTTTTGTCCATTTCACAAACCAGATTTAAAGGATTCCTAGCATTACATGCGTAATCAATTATGGCTTAATTGTTTAGCTGTAGAAAGTTAACTGTCGTGATGGCAGCCGGCATTTCCTGTCAAGTACAATGTTGCGAGACTACTAGAGGTGAGAGCCGCACGACTACTTTTGTTTTCCCTTTATACGCACTATGGTTTGATCCGCGCTAGTCAGTTTACCGTCGTACTCTGATGATGATCATGGAAGGTCGAAACGCGTCAGCACGTATGACTGACGGTAGTTTTTCTACGTTGCTCTGCAACTGGCTAAAATAAATGGTATTTGTTTTTATCTGTTGAATTTCATCGTTAACATTATGATTTTCAATTTTATGTTTATCTTGACCTGTGAACTTCCCAGAAATTAATTTCTAAATAACCGTTGAACGTCATTCAAATACAAGTTTTGCAAATATTGATGTTTTATTTAATTAATTTCCAGTAATAAAAATGTGCTTGTTAATTTATTTTTTTTCTACGTTATTGAAGATGTCAATTCGCAAAAACCCTAGTCAATAACACGCAAAAGATCAATGTGTCTAAATGCTCTAATTCCGATGTTGACCTAAAAAAGAGAATGCAGAGCGGCAGTTATACTTCAAACGACTACCTAAATACTTTCTATTCCAAGCATTCCCAGCCATTCTCAAATAGTCAGACAGCTGCAAAAAACTATCAAATGCGAACTAGCAATTCTACGGGTGCAGATAAACATTTTACTACTATAGCAACAAGTTCAAATGTAAATGATAATAACATTGACGAAGAACATATTTATGCCTGCTACGATACCAGTCGATGTCGATCAACATATTCGTCACCACAAAATAAACTACTAGAACCTCGAAATCACACCCAAGGTAAAATGAATCCATGTGTATCAGCATTAATCCGTCCACAACGTTCCCACTCTTATAAAGTAGGTCATTTTTATTCTTGTTATAATCTAACTCTTTATCCAATTTACATGAAACACGATAAACATACGGGCTTAAATGGGCTTTTCAAGTGTGACATATTTTCATAAATTCAGAAAATAAATTTGAATAGTCGGGTAGTAGTAATGATAAACCAATCGTAAGTTAAATAATCATACACGCATTTCACTCAGAGTCTAAGATATGATTTTTACTACTAAATTTTAGGCTGAGGAAGGAATCAATATCTGGCAAATAGAATATTTTTTCAAATTAGTGTCAATAGAACTTCTACGAAGTTCATAGAGAATTTGTACATGGAAATCAGACATATGTATAAAAACCTTTATTAAAAAAGATTCATACCATCAGAACTAATTCGCTGTGCGGGAATTAGAAAGTATCGCATAAATTAAGGATCAACTTTCTGGCAAACGTCCATTTCAATTATATATATAAATTATATTATTTATTATAAAAACAATACGAACAGTTATGCATGAAGAAACGTTTTCCAACATTTCTCACCCAAACACATAGTGGGTAAAAGGCGTAATACCGGCTCCTACTGATGAGTCGCCAGTAAACACGAAACGAATGTGCACGAGATTATACATTCCGTTCATGCTGTCTTTGATGTATCCTTTTAGTCATATTTGAATTAATTTATAACTAGGTGCACAACACCTAATACACAATTGCATATAAATTAGTTCTCCGCAACAAACAATATCTAAATGTTATATATTCAATTGAATTATGTCATGATTACCGCGCAATGTTATTACTGATATTGATCAAAGCCAGAGTGCATGCATTTGCTGGAGTAACAGATGCTCAGTAATAGTTGTAATTCTCAATTTTTGTGAACTTCAACATACACTGAAATCCATCGTGTTGGTGCCTCGTCTACCATAATGTTAGAACCATGTACCTTTTTGCTACCATAATGTTAGTATCGGGTAACAAAACAATAGCCATAGAGTTGGTACCCTTTACAGACTAGATATGTGTGTTATATACAGTGAGTTAGCTTTGAAGTCGCATTGTCGAAGACTTCATATAAAGTTAGCTTCACTCCTGCAGGTTTGTACATTCGTAAAAAAGATTGTAGCATCCTATTTTCCAACATATTTAAACTAATTTATAACTAGGCGCACAACACATAATACACAGTTGCATATACATTAGCTCTCGGCAACAAAGTAAATAAAAAAATCATATTTTTTGATTGTTTTGAAAACAATTTTTCTGCATTTTATCACAGAATATACACCATTTTAATAGTTTGGGCCAACTAGTTTTGTGGTCTAATCCTTGGATCTAGTCATGGATTATATTAACACGAGCTGAGATTTAAATAATGAATATTATTAGGTTGAATTTTACAATTGATAGCCATAGATCTATCGTTTCAACTGAGTTTATATCACATTTATAGATGTATTGATTCTAACAACGAAAATGATTTTCGCTATGCTTGCTAAAGAAATGTTTATTTCAATTTAAACTGGGTTAATTGATGAGCGCTTTTTGTAATTACGAATGTCGTTGCAAAATGAAAGTCAGGAAACATAAATGCATTATTTTAGCATTTCATTGAAGCAAATTAATTTCAGGAAGAAAATATTTATGACAAATTAAGAAACAAACTACGTCACAGAACTGTTTTAAAATGAATCGAAGTCCCGCGTCCTTCTCGCCCAACTATACAAACAACGTTTTCCGTCCGCTATTCACCAAGATATTATTTGATACTTAGCAAACGTATTGTGTATATCAGCATAATCTTTAAAATCAGCAGCAAAACTTGAAATAATTATAATAACCAAAATTAAACAATATTGTTAATAATATTAATAATCACATTAATAATATTTGAAGTTATAATTGATAATATAAATATTGAAAGTATTATTTTTTTATTAACAAAATTAATAATAATTTATATTATAAGTATAATTATGGGTAAAATAGTAAAACGAAAAATTTGTGTAACAATAACAACTATAGTACTAATGACGTCATTATTGTTATTCATTATTAATATTCTTCAAATAACCGTTATTTAAGAATATAAAAGCAATAATGGAAATAAAATTAGTAATAATAAATATAAAAACAATAAAAATACATCCACTATTTATTACTAATTTTAATACGATTCTTTTTAAAATGAACAAAAAAAAAGAAATATTATTTATAATAGTAACCACAACGCAAATGTTAATATTAGTAGTAAATATATTAACAATAATAATAGTAATTGTGTTTTTTTTCAAATGCTGAGGATGATTATTATTATTAGTAGTAGTAGTAGTAGTGGTGTTGTTTTTGTTGTAGTTATTAATTAAACACGAACAAATAACTACAGAAATAAAAATGTGCGGAAATGTTGTAAATATTTAATATATAAGGCAGGCCAAATATAGGGTTAAAATGCAGTCAGAATATGTCAAAATATATTTACAAAAATATAACAAAATTTATAGAATAGCATTCTTTGTATGTTTCGCAAGCACAAAGTTACAATTTATTTTGTCCGTATGAAAATTCATAGTAATTAGCTAGAAGTGCAAATTCGGAAATATGCATATCAAATTTATTATCTCATTTTGAGAAATAGTTAATAGGCCAATAGGCACGGTGAGTTTTCCTAGATATGAATTTAACAATTTTATAATATAATAAACCGCAGCCTTTTTGTTCCACGTTATCAACTTATTTATTGAAGATGTAAAACATTAGCAAATGTGGACTAAGTAGTAAGAAATAGTTTATTAAAGTTTGTAAGTCCATTGTCTTGAATTATTGAAAATAAAAGAAAAACTTTTTTAAATATTGAATCTTTTTGCCTAGTGCTGTCCTTCTTGTTGTGGATTTGACCGCGTTTTTCTTGTGCGGGACAATTGATAGCACTCGTAGGTCGGTAAAATCTTGAATGTTGTGCATTTTCAGGTGCTCTGATTATTGGCCTTGATTGATGAGTTCGCATTTGTCCCTTCTTTTTTTCAATCGGAGCACCTGAAAATGTACAACATTCAAGATTTTCCTGACTAACGAGTGCTTTGAATTGTTCCGCGCAAGAAGAATGCGGTCAAATCCACAATAAAAAACTATTTTGACAGGGTTCAGTGTAAGATAAATGGTAATATCAGTGCACAAACTAATGCCAATGCTTACAGAGATCTGGACACCACAGTTTCCAAGTACAAGTAGAAAAGAATGTTTTTAAGCATTATTTCTGGCAAAGCAAAATGTTTATTCTTAACGCTGTCATTTTATATTCACGTCATAATATGATTCTTTATAGGAGAATGCACAAAGCCAGTGTATGTGACGACATACCTGGATTCAATATTTGGCTGAATCTGTTTGAATAAGGTTAGCCAGAGTTATACATCTGATTGTAGATAGCGACGGCTACAGTATACCATCTGTCTTTTGATACGAGTTTGAAACTCGGAATGACAGTTTAGTAAATTTGATCAGGTATAGTGAAACAATCTGGCAGTAAAATGTGCATTTACACTTAATTATTGGGAAACTAATAAGAGTTCTGCGGTTATGTGCCAATTCATAATATTTATAAGGCATTAAATAATCATTCATTGCGCGTGTTTAGATAATAGTTTTAAAGTTAATTTTGCGAGCTTGAAATAAGCACCAATCAAATTAAATTTATCCAATCGCTCGAAATGGAATAACTAACACCAGTCACATTTATTGCCTTGCACGAATGGAGAAAATGCGTTCGCTTACGGTGGGAAGCCTTTTATTCATCCTGACTTTAATTTACATGCAGAGTGTTTGCCAAACCAAAGTGGTTCTAGGTTTGTCATGGCTTACATTTTAGGTACATTTTTCTAAGGCGTTAAAAAGTAAATATTAAGCCAAAAATTCAACTGTTAAATATCACGCTCATGCTATAAAGTGCTATTTAAAGAAATATGTTTAAAAAATGCACGAATGAAATGATGTCATATCATCCCAGATGTTATAGCTACAGTTTGTAGTGGAAAAAGTATAATTACTATCAATGATAGCGTATGCACATTGAAATAACTAAAAGGGTGTTAAAACTTAACAGACTGTCAATTATAAATAAAGATGTAACCAAAAATAAACCATTGCTTTATCGGCAAGATACCAGTCAGTAATGCGACAACCATGGGTGTTTCCTAAACAAGCTCCACTGATAGCAGTAACGTAAATTAAAACAAATGCGGTGGGTTTAATCAGCGAACCGTGGGACGGTTAAAAATTCTAGGCTTTGCATTAAAAGCCACATAGAGTACACACTCAGAAAAGGAGCAAAATTATTGTAAAATATCAATGCTTGTAATTCTCATGACCTTTAACAAACCACACAAAAATAACAACTGTACAACTTCAGATCGATAACTTATATTTCAAAGCAGGTAGGTTTATCAGGCTTCACATAACAAACTGAGTAAAACGAGGAATTTTGAAATATTGCTTACTTCGCAGACTAAGAAGTTGTTGCTGAACTACACGTTCACAAATCAAGTACGCTAAACAATTAAGATACACTGGTTTACTTAGAGTGCACTGGAATAATGCCTTCCTATTATTCAATTGCCTAATTAAATGTGTGCGCAAGTGAAAGCCAGTGAATTGTTAAGACGCATTAAATTTTGCCACCCTGTGAAATTTTAACCAAATACCAAACGCCTATTTTTGGCAGTCCGTAAACAATATCACAGTCCAGCATTTACTGAGCAAATCCACCATTTAATATATATATATATATATATATATATATATATATATATATATATATATAAATTTACCTATATACATAAACTTACTTTACTTCTATTTCTTGTTTTGGTTGATTTGTAAGTGCAATTTTTTTGTGTCTCTGTGCCTGTCTTTGTGCAGATAGGGTTTACTCTCATTGTATTACGGAGTGATTTTTGAGATCTCGTCTTCTTTGTATTGATGGATTAAGTTTTGTCCTATGTTTTCACTTTATTAGCTGTTACGTATACGAACATTTTCCCTCGAATGTCGTCTTTCGTCTCGCCTTGTTTTTGAATATTGAACTGTCCACTTGGTAACAGCGCAGAGTGCGGATTGTTGTGTCGGTGTCTCATATTGTGGTATAATTTTTGGTATTTTTACTAATTTTCGGGAATTCGTTTGGACAGTTGCCTTTTGTTCTTAAATTTGTTGCCACTTCGACGGAATGTTTGTTGAGACCGGTTTAGTGGGTGTTCGGACATTGCTTGTTCAGTTGTGTAATTCGTAGCCAGTCGATTAAAATATCATGTTAATGAAACTTTTGAATGTTCATTACGGTGCCCTTTGTTATACATAATGAGCTTCGCATGTCTCTATATATATATATATATATATATATATATATATATATATATATATATATGATATGTTTTTGAACTTTGCTTTAGCAGAACTAAAAATTCATCAAATTTCCGGCGTACCCAGTTTCAAATATATGCTTTTGGAGCTAGTTGAATTTCCTCTCGGTGCCAGTCTGTGTTTAATCAATATCTCTTCCGTGGTGTTGCTGAATTCTATTGATCAATTGCTGTTTTGTGCGTGGAATATATATGCTCCCGCACAAACAAGTAGATTTGGAGTATATGCACGATTGGGGCGAATTGACATTTTATTTTCGCATATGTCCTCGTGATTCTCTCACCTGAATTTATTGGTAACTTTTTGCATCATAGAAAATTCTTCGTAGTGATTTTTATTTAGCCACGGAGCAAATACGTGAGTCGCTTCTAAATAGTAAGTTCAGGAAGACCATTTTGGTATTACGTGATATCCTCTTTGGTAAGAAACCAATAGTCCGATGTTAAACGATCATTGGAAGCGCGGTCGGTGATAACAATTACTTGTAATCAAGGTTGCGATCTTTATATATATATATATATATATATATATATATATATTTATATGATATGTTTTTGAACTTTGCTTTTGCAGAACTAAAAAATTCATCAAATTTCCGGCGTACCCAGTTTCAAATATATGCTTTGAGCTAGTTGAATTTCCTCTCGGTGCCAGTCTGTGTTTAATCAATATCTTCCGTAAGTGTTGCTGAATTCTATTGATCAATTGCTGTTTTGTGCGTGGAATATATATGCTCCCGCACAAACAAATGGATTTGGAGAATATGCACGATTGGGAGCGAATTGACATTTTATTTTCGCATATGTCCTCATGATTCTCTCTGTGCTGAATTTATTGGTAACTTTTGCATCATGAAAATTCTTCGTAGTGATTTTATTTAACCACGGAGCAAATACGTAGGTCGCTTCTAAATAGTAAGTTCAGGAAGACCATTTTGGTAGTATCCTCTTTGGTAAGAAACCAACGTAGTCCGATGTTAAACGATCATTGGTTGCGCGGTCGGTGATTACAATTACTTGTAATCAAGGTTGCGATCTTTATATATATATATATATATATATATATATATATATATATATATATATATATATATATATATAGTCCGATTTTGACATCTATGAACCGCTCAGGATTGATTTTATTAGCAACATTTTCCTCAGTTAGCCTAGTTCTACCTCGAGCTTATGTTCAGAGCAGATCTTCCTGATTCTGTTTTCTAGGTTGATATCTAGGTTCCTTGTGTGAGATTTTGGTTTAAAACTGTTTTAATGATAGTAGTGCCCACTGAAAGTAGTTTTTCTATATATAGCCAGTGTGAGTCACTATTTTCTTCTCGAGTGTGTTTGATATCGATGAAGGAAAAGGTTTTGTCTTTCTCAACCTCGAGTGTGAATATTGTGTTTGAGTCGGTTTCATTGGATTGTTTGAGTATTTCAATTGGGTTTGCTGTGTCTGAAATGGACAATATTATGTCCTCTACATAACTTCCGTAGATTGCGCACTGGTCAATTATTTGCTTGAGGCACATTTTTTAAAGATGGTCCTAGAATATGTTTGCCAGCGGGATGTGCAATACAGCTTAGAATAGCTACACAATTGACCTGATGGTAATAGCTCACTTCAAATGTAAATTGCACGAGTTTTGTACGTGCTTATATGAGGTCTTGATATCATTGTTGTCCATAGAAAAACATTGAGACTCATTCTTAATCAGTTCAAAAAAGATCGTCGTTGTTCTTTTCCAGTGGAATGT
The DNA here is from genome assembly GCA_029291075.1 of Eudiplozoon nipponicum. Classification (NCBI taxonomy): domain Eukaryota; kingdom Metazoa; phylum Platyhelminthes; class Monogenea; order Mazocraeidea; family Diplozoidae; genus Eudiplozoon; species Eudiplozoon nipponicum. Next base: position 75,820 of record JAQBSW010002698.1, on the reverse strand, counting down.
TCGTAAATAATGATGAGACGTTAAGCGAGACCATTTTTGTTTCTAGGATGTTTTTTCCCCTGAGTTCATCTGCTAGCTCTAAAAAGCCCTTTATGGTGTGTCTGTTTACGATATTCAGTAATGGTTGAAGTAGTTTACATAGAAACTTATTCGGTTTGATATGTGATGCGTTGATCATAATCGTCATATGACAAATGAATAGTCGAAAACCCTTTCTCGGTAAACTGCAACTACTGAAATATTTTGATATCACGAATATAGCTCACCGTTATACTCTTCTTGTCCGAAGTCAAAAGGTTAAATGTTCATCATTTAAAAAATTTCCAATTTCCAATTAGGTCAACTTGATCAATGTTTATCTATAACAAAATCAAGGATATGTAACCATAAAAAATGTTTAATTTGTGTACCAGCAGGTGTCAAGAAATTTAAATCAGCATTTGGCCGGTTGGCCCGATCTAAAATAAAGCAAACGCCAGCACCAACGCTAAATTACGACCAAGTAGCTTAAGCAAGTAAAAAAGACAATTTAAGGAAAATTACATAACTAATTAAATTAAGCACTGTTCCTAATTAAAAAAAATTAATATTAATAAACATAACTGTCACATTTAAAATATATTTATATAAATGGAAACATGAAAATGTCCACTAAGAAGTGTACCTTAACGAGAGCAGTGCTTCATCACGCTCGAAAAAAGTTGTTGTCTCCTACGTCAAGTGTTAATCGAACTCGTGGACGGCGTCTTCTTCTTGTTTCTTGATTGTGGTCTGATGTAGTTCCTGTCATGCCACTTTTATTTTTATGCTCTGAGATACTCGCCGACGCTTGACATGATGATGGTCTTTGTTCTTGATAGATATCAATTCCCGATATAATTGGTGCTTGAATACTACTTGCTTCAATCGATCAATAGGTACTGGTTTATAACTTACGTCAATTAAAAAACATTTTGGACCTTGCTTAATTATCGGTTGAGCTCCGGTATAATTTGGCTTTGATGTCAATTGAACTGAGTCGATTCAGACAGGGTTGCTTACAAGTATCAACTGTCTTATAAACAAAAACTGAGGGATGACGTTCTCTATTTGGTTGCGGACGCAGACTGTGTAGAACGCATTGGAGTTGCTCAGTACGTGGCTCATCACCAACCACAAAACCACTCGTTAGATTTGCAGAAATTTGCGGATTGAGACCAACTGTACCTTTTGAAACTTATTCCTTAATGCTATCACCATACCTAGGTCGTACAATAAGTAAGACTAATGAGAGTTTGGAAAGTCATTTGATCTTCTCGTGAGATGCATATAACGCCGCCTTTAAATCGGTATGTATGCGTTGCACAAGACCGTTAAGTTTAGGACTGAACCCTGTTGTTCTTCGCACAACAACTCCCGGCTATTGCAAATTATCTCAGGAAATACACGTCATCTATTTGGCACCGTGATCAGTAACTACTATATCTGTTATTCCGAGTCTAGCAACCCAGATTAGCAATCATTCGTCGATAAAAGTCTCCGCATCTTGACCAAATCGTGTTATTACTTCGTGTCATAGTTTATATGGATTGATTATAATCGAGTTGTACTGGAAGCCACGTACTTCAGAATGAGCAATAATCAAAACGGGAATAAATCTGAAACGAGTGTTATGCAACTCTAAATGGTTAAATTCTGAGTGCGTATAACAAACGATTTTGGAGAATTGACGTAGGCAACCAGCTTCAACTCATTCCTTAATATCCCGTCTGATAGTCGGCCAAAAGAAGCGTTCTTATAACAGTATTCTCTTATCGTCCACAACAGGGTAAATAAGTATAATGTACTCATTGAATGCCGCACACCAGCAGTCTAGTGGGAGCCAAATATTATTGGTCGAGTCTTCTTCAATTATATATGCGATGATCTCCGTATCGCCCAGTATGAAATTATTCAATTGATCTGGATTGTCTGTTTATTTCTGTTGCTTTGCGACTGGCGGAGATTTTGCTATGTTGATCGACGAATGGTTATATACAATTGAATTGGTGTTTATGTCAAGCTCTTAAACTTGATTTAAAGACATGTTCCACCGCCTGTGCAATCGTTGATTGTTTACAGTTATATATATATATATATATATATATATATATATATATATATATATATATATATATATATATAATACGAAAACTGCAATAAATTAATTTTCGTTATCCACGTTAGTCAGTTTGCCGTCGTACTCTGATGATCGTGATTGGTCGAAACGTGTCAGTGCGTTGCGACTGGCGGTAGGTTTCCTACGTTGTTCGACAACTGGTTAAATCCAGTTGGATTAGTGTTTACGTCAAGCTCGACTTAAAGAATTTCGCAATCTCATTTATTAAATAAAGAAATAAACTATGGGCCACCACTTTCTCGTTGTCTTTCAAAAGACTGATGCTAATATTAAACTCACTGAGGCGGATCATCTTTTGGCTATTCCTTTGAGCGTAATTAGGATAACCTACCTGTAAAGCCTACACTGACGACGCAATATCGTTCTCCTCTTTGAATAGATGACACAGAAGATATCGTTTAAAATTGTGGGAGGGTCGTGCAAGATTAATAGTTGTATTTTGTTGCCGAAAATAGTGCTTCTGCAGCTTTCACTTTTCTGGAATAAATATGCAATCGGGTTCAATCTTTTTTTGATCTGTTAGTCTAGTGTAGAATCCTGGGCTACATCGGTGGAAAATTTTAACAGTACATTTAGCTGAACAGCATGCAATTTAGTATGTTACACACGAAGAACTTTAGCACGTTCGAACATTAGCTGATCGGTTGCGTCTCAATACAGATGCGTGTTAGATCTCAGCAATTTCAGCTCTTGGAGATGTGTCTTCAATCGTGCCTGTATTTGCGCCATCATGATAATAAAAACCCCAATGGTAATTACACATACCTGGAAATCGGCGCAGTTTATTAACAGTAGTAGTCGGTGTCCTCATCTTTCTCCCCTAGATTATTTATAACGCCATTCGTGATTGAGCATTGTTTTAAGGGGAACTCAAATGTTTAAAACGAGCGACAGTCCCTTTGATGAGTGCTATATATTATTCTAAATAATCGGAGGCTACTATTACATCATTAACATAAGAATTGATGCGAGGATGTTTCTTTAATACTTCGTTCATTAATTTTTGAAATGTCTGAGATGCATTGCACAGAGCAAAGGGAATACACGTATAGTCACATAACAAAAAAATGATTAATAAAAACTGCCTTAGCGATGCTTCCTTCATCTAGCGATATATGATGTTGTGCTGACTTAAAGTCGAGCACTGTAAACAGTTAAAGTTGAACAACTTCCTAAATGATATCATTTGCATTAATTGTCAGACATCTTTCACGAATTGTAACTCTGTTAGAGGCTCGATCTTCGCTACATAATCTCTCATTACCTAAGTATTGCTTGGCTTGCTTGTTTATCAATGATACACATGCACTAGAATTAGCACGAATAATACCTTCCTCAAGAATGAGATCAAACATTTCCTTCGCAGTCTGTGGTATTTTCTGATCTACTCGTCGGGCCCGAGCTAAGACTGGTGGACCTTTAATTTCTACATGGTGCCGCATAGTCTGTCTATTTGTACTAAACGGGAAGACTCAAACGAGCCATTACTCTGTGGTAAACAAAACTAAACGATCTTTACTGTCAATAAAGGTACGCAAAATTAAAGACGAAACTGAGTCTAGCAAAGTATATTGGGTTGTATCAATTAATAATCGTTACTTCGTCCGGAAATCTAGACCTTCTATGCAACATGCCAGGTCCGCGATAAAAAATGTCCGTGGGACTATATGACGTAGACCTAGTGAAAACAAAATTTTCCGAGCGATTTGAATTGATTACTGGCCTTTGGCGGCATTTAAATGTACATCTATGCTAAATGTAATTGGGTAATTTTGTGTTGTTAACGACACCTCAGCACCAGTGTCAATCATAAAGGTTACTTTTAATAATGGTTGCGATTTTTATACAAATACCTGACTCATAATGTACATAAATTTGTCAATATAAACTGAGCATTGTATAGCGTAGCAAAAGCAATTCATCCAGGAAACTAGATTCGTCCATATTGGGAACTCATCACGTACTGTGCGCGATAAAATCTGGCCTGTACATGATAAGTTCACAATATGGACGAAATCGGTCTTCTGGATGAATTTCATTTTTTATACTTTACAATACTTCGTTTATAATAAAAAATTATGTACATAATGGGTCCGGTATTTCTATTAAGAACACAAACATGATTAAAAGTAATAGTAATCATTTGTCGCGCAACCAATGTTTCCTTAATCTCCTAGTGACCAGCCTATGTACTCGGTACATAAGACATTGTATATTGAGACACAAAACTTGAAATTGCATGAGAACGTGTCAAGATGGAACCGTATGAGAAATTTAACGGTGGCTTACAAAAACCTTACCTAAGACCGAAGCCCTGAATGATAAATTGTCTTACAGACGGACACATACAGCGGGAGTAAGGCCGATGCAAATTAATTCTGTTATTCAGGAAACCGCTTCGTTAATGGTTGCTCTAGAACCGCATTCGCTGACAAATTTTATGATTTATATAATTAAACGAACATTGGTTGCGCGGGCGGTAATAAACATTTCTTTTAATCAAGGTTGCAATCTTGATATAAACACCTGACCCATTTATGTACATGCATTTATCAGTATAAACTAAGAATTTTATAGTGCGGAAAAGGCAATTCATCCAGTATGCTAGTTTTGTCCCTATTGGGAACTCATCACGTACTGGCCAGAATTTGCCACAGACAGGGCTCGAACCTGGGCACGTCTGCTTCAGAATCTGATGCTCTAACCACTGAGCCACCCTGCCGCGCACTACATACATTTTTCAATCATATACAAACTAATGTTTCTTGGTTAGCCTTTCCTTTAGGTAGAGCCTATATAGCATCCCTTTAGCCCTAAAGTTCCAACTAACCATCCCCAATCTGTCATTACTGAACAGACACCACACTACATGGGGAAGTGGTATTGAAATGAACATTTATATAATTAAACGAACATTGTTTGCGCGGGCGGTGATAAAAATTGCTTTTTAATCAAAGTTCTAATTTTGATATAAATACCTGATCAATAGAGGACGAAACCGGTATATTGGATGATTTTCCTTTTCCGTACTATACAATACTTAGTTTATACTGACCTGTACATAATGGGCCAGGTGTTTATATCAAGATAGCAACCTTGATTAAAAATAATTTTCATATCCGCACGCGTAACGAACTTTCGCTTAATTATATAATTGTTCATTTCAATACCATTTCCACCAGTAATGTAGTGTCAGTTCTATAATGACAAAATGGGGATGGTATGATGGAACTTTGGGGCTCAAGCGATGCTATATAGGCTCTACCTAAAAGAAAAGTTTAAACAAGAAATGTTAGTTTATATATTTAACTGAACATTGTGTGAAAATTGCGGCGGTGTGGCTCAGTGGTTAGGGCACCAGATTTCGAAGCAGACGTGCCCAAGTTCGAGCCCAGTCCGCGGCAAATTCTGACCAGTACGTGATAATTTCCCAATAAGAACGAAACTAGTGCACTGGATGAATTACTTTTTCTTTGTTTTCACTGACCAATGTATGTACATAAATGGGTCAGGTGGTTTTATCCGGATGGCGACTTTGATTAAAAGTAAATTTTACCACCGCCCGCGCAACCAATGTTCGTTTAATTATATAAATCATAAAGGTTGTTAGCGAATGCGGTTATAGAGCAACCATTAACGAAGCGGTTCCGTGAATAACAGAATTAATTTGCACCGGCCTTACTTCCGCTGTATGTATCCGTCTGTAAGACCCTTTTTATGATTCAGTGCTTCGGTGTTATGTAACGTTTTTTTAAGCCACCGTGGAATTTCTCATACGGTTACAACTTCACTCGTTCTCATGCAATTTCACGTTCTGTGTCCCGATATACAATGCCTTATGTACCAAGTACATATGCTTGTCACTTAGTAGCACCTACCTGACTGCGGATAACTAGCAAGCTTTCCGGATTAAAGGAATGTTGGCTGCGCGGCCAATGATAACAGTTTCTTTTAATAAAGTTTAAGATTTGATATAAAAACCGGGCTCATTATGTACATGCATTTGTCAATATAAACTAAGTATTGTATGGTGTAGAAAATGCAATTCATCAAGTAGACCGGTTTCGTCCTTATTTGGAAATCATCACGTACCGGCCAGAATTAGCCGCGCACAGTGCATTATGAGTTTCAAATATGGACGCACCGGTTTACTGAAGGAATTGCCTTTTCTACGCTACTAAATGCTTGGTTTATATGGACAAATTTATGTACATTATGATTCAGTTATTTATATCAATTTGGCCACCTTCATTTCAAGTATGGTTTCTGGATTCTGATCTGTATACATTGTTGTCTTGACGTTGGAATGAGGGAGTGCGACTCTGTGTACTGCTTAAAGGTGGCTGGATACCGTTGGGTTGCTTTAATGATTGACAAGACATTGTGGTTGATGCGATGGCATGCCGGTACCTCTCAGGCTAGGATTCCGAATTAGCCTCTGAGGTGAGACACAACATTCGTCCAGCAACTCCGAAAATTCTTAAATTCTACTGGAAGTGTGTCATAATTATTTAATGAAAAATCTGATTATCCCAGCATATTGACACTTGTGAGTTAAAGCATATTGACTGCAAGATTCTCACAAATTTAAAGGTACTTACAATTCAAAGGTAGGTAAATTACACAAAATTAGTAACTAGTTTACTGAAAGCTAAATAATTCGGTGTTTAAAATCGTATCGCTATAATTTAGAATATCTAATATTTAATCACCGTTAAAATGTCTATGGAAAAAACAGTAATTTAGATCTACACCTACGAGATTTCTGCTTTTAAATTCTCAAGCGCAAAATATAATTTCAGTAAAATTTTAGATAGCTTAAGTAATTCGTTAACAAAGAAATCAATCGCTTATAAATAAGTTACAGTTTTAACATAAAGTAATATATATATATATATATATATATATATATATATATATATACACTTATCTGTAATATTACTTTTTTTGTAGCTAGATTAATCTTCTGATATAAGCTATTCGCTATTAAGGCACAGCACTACTCGGTCCATCAGGGCGTCAATTTGTGTAGCCCATTTCGGCTTCGCGGATAGCCACATATATTGGAATATTTTTATATCACGTTTTTAGACCAGCTGTTTACTATTCTTGTTCGACTAAAAATTAAAAAAAAACATATTGCTTATCTCTCCATTGCCTTTCAGACCGGCGCAGTATGATGATAGATATAATAATTTATTGATTCTCTTTTTTGTAGGATTAAATTGCAATGACAAAACTCTAAGGTGAAATTGGCTAAAAGCTTTGAGTAAAAAAACAGAAATTGTTAGTTTATTCTTATTATGCGAATAAAGTTTGTTGGAATAAAACATTTCCCTAGTTGTGGAGAAAAAGGAATTAAGATGACTCCATTAATAATTCATCATTGTTTGTCAGAAAAACTATAAATACAACCACTGGTGTTACGCATAATTTTTAACATTGTCTTATTTTATATAAAAAAACAATCTACTACACAATAGTTTCTGTTTAATTAGGCAGTTTATAATTAAGAGCCAAAACGGATGGTATGGGCGGCAAAGAAATAGAAATGAAGTTACAATGATCGATGCAGCATGAATTCTACTCAAATGAGCACTATGACCCTCGCTCCGTTTGTCTAAGTGTTAGGTGGTATGTCTAATGAACAGCCAAACCATAGTTTGACCTTCACAGGACTCGTGGCTTATATAAAAAAATGTGCATTACAAAAGAAATTAACATTTTAGAGATGAGTTTTATATTAAAGAAAGATACTCCTTACATTTGCTTGGCTTTCGTCAAATTTGTCTCTAGTTTTATTGTTGTCTAATTTTTTTAAATTTAGAATTTAGCTTTCTTTACATAATGTTGTTAATTAATTTTTATTTTTTATAAACATTTAAATTTTTTTCCAATTATGTGTTAATTCCTTTTTTTGTAACTGTAATATTATATTAAATTTTAAAATTTATGCATTTTTTATACTAGAATTAATTTAAATAACTGATTATTTTATCAATAAGGGAACAGGAACGAAGAGCAACAATGCAATCGATAGGTGGGAATTTAGTTCAAACTTTAACGACAGTGTCTCCAACAATAGTTTTAACTCCGATATCTTAACAAAAACTAACCGGACTTCGGAGTTAAATTATTTCAAATGCAAAACCCCTCAAAATTATTGTCAATTGTCTACAAGTCAATCATTCCATGGTAACATGTGTCGGTGCAATTTGGTGCCTCATCAGAACAAATCTCTTGTAACTGAGGAAAGTTACACTGGCCAATCAACGGGATTGCAATTATTGAACACTGAATACGGTGTACAACGGAATATTTTCAATCAACAAATGTTTAACTCGAACGAGAGTTTACTCAATATGCAACAGTCGAGGGACGAATGCATATGTACGTCTGTTGATTCACTAACAGCGTAAGTTTTTGGAAATATGAAATCGTGAAAAATAAAAAGTGTAGCTACAAGTGTGTATTACACACAATCGTTCGAAAATAAAAGAAGTCGGGGAATTGCAAACTCGTGCATACGATCATCATAAATTTTATGATTTTTCATATTTAAAAAAATTAGAAAAATTTCACATATCTAGAACGGTAATTCGAGTATCTCGCACAGTAGACTCGAATGGCCAAATCGATTAAGTAAACATTGCCGGTTTCGGTGTTTGAAATCAAAGCAGCCTGATGAATTATGACCTCATCAGTAATTTGAATGTCAGTAATATTTGTCAGGACCACTATGTGGGCTCATTCCAAGGACATAATTGTTAGTAGTTGTAGTGTTTCTAGCTATTACCCACGAGCTGACTTGTAAGATAAAAACCAGAGTCCAATAAGGAGAATTTATTACTGTATTCCGCCTGTATTTTTCCAGTTCACTATTGACGTTCGATTGGCCGGTATGCATAATATGCTCAGTAATTAGGCAGCACTTATGCTAACATTAACTATAAAACATGTCCTCGAAAAATTGCCATGATCTCTGTTCTATAATGGCAGTTCAGTAGTAGATAGATAGACTGGTTTCGTCCCTAATTGGAACTTTTCATTTACTGTCGTAAGTTTCTCTTGATTTTCTGATTAAATACAAATTTGACTGTCTGAAGCCTTACATATCCCATTTTGACGTCTAGGGAATCCCAGCAGGTCGTACGATTAATGCAATACTACTTTTTCAGATATCAACAAGACAAAGTTTCATAGTAAAAAGTAAGTCAGCAACACATATCCAACCAGTTTGTTGGTAGCTGTTCACGTTAAGCATGCCAAATAATAGAACTCCAAAATAAATAAGGATATCTTATCGCCTTCGTCCCTACCTACCTATCCATCTTTATACCTAAACACTTACCTACCCGCTAAACCACCTACACTCCCACCTCCCTACCTATACACCTGCCGACCTATAAACTTTCTTCCCTGCATATCTAACCAGCTGCCTACCTACCTATATAACGATTACCTATCTACTCATTTACATACCTACCAATATATATATATATATATATATATATGTATATTTCTACATCTCCATCTTTATATTTAGCTACTTAGCTATATAATTTTTTTCTAAAATTCCATTCGCCCACCTATTTACTGTTTATATTGCTTTCATTCTAACTGTCCATCTATCCATTAATCTGTATTAATTCATTTTTATATTTTTATATAAAATTATTTATCTGTCCTAGTAAACACGCAAATCCCAATATATATGTATATATAAATATATGTGAGTATTTGATTATAGATATCAATCCATATTTCTAAATATTGTAATTATAACATAGTATTGATTGTGCAGTTAATGATCCCGTTTGTCCACGTAACTGAATAAATATTTGTCAACCAGTCATGTAATCGTTGTTCCACTCACTGTTTTAAATACCCAATTATTAGCATAGCAACACTGAATTTCAATATTGTATATATTTTGTGGTCTTCCCATCATTTTATTAGTTCAATTTTATAAATGTTTCTATCTATTGCTTGTAGTTATAAAGACAAACAGCATCGAATAATAAATACATTTCCTAGAGCTACGCTGGATTTGGCTTTTTGGGGTAAACATTAATAGTTAACATAATCATACCGGCTTGAATTCAAATCTGAATATTATTTTCAGAATCTCGCAACTGATTCTCAATTCAACTGAAACTTGCATTTCACGCCGTTTGCCATTGCATTTCAACTATTTTCTTAGAATCCATTGACTTGTTGAGTTTCAGGACTGTGTTTCAGATACTCCCGGGTACAAATTCTAGTCCCAGCAATTCTGACAGGTACTGATGAGTGCCCGCTGCTAAAAACCATGTATTTGAGTAAATTTATTCGGTCTTTTATATATATATATATATATATATATATATATATATATATATATATATATATATATACGAAACTTTATATTTAAAATAAAGAAGCACTCAGGCTTAAAATTTAAAAGATCCACTAACATGATTTTTAATCGAATGACCACGAATCACACAAACCAAGAAACATTTACTAGCATCCAAGCGGATCCAAACACCCACTATACCAGTCTCAACTAACATTCTATTGGATTAAATGAATAACAAATTACGAAACTGGATTAGTCAAACTTACCTGATCTGCGTTTTGACTAACACAGGCTTAAAACCAGTTGTTTTGGTTCTTAAGAATATTTCGACATCCTTTTCCAGATGTCTTCTTCAGTTTCACCCATCAGCAAAATAAATAGAAAAACTCTAATGAAGGAAGCTCATTTTTCAGTATAAACTAAGCCCTGTGTAATGTAGAAAAGGAAGTTCATCCTGTAGACCGGTTTCGTCCTTATTGAGCACCAGATTCTGTTACAGACGTACCCAGGTTCGAGTGGTGTCCTCGGCCAATTTTGGAAAACACATGACGGGTTCCCTATAAGGATGAAATCCGTCTACTGGATTAATTGCCTTTTCTACGCTATATCCATTCTTATTTATCCTGAAAAATATTTTTACTCAATGGGTAAGGTGTTTATATCAAGATTGCATCGTTAATAGTTAGAGAAATTTCACAACAATATGAGCGATCACCAGTGAAAACTGCACACACTGCTCTGTTACCTATAGGACATAATGAGATTGAAGAACAAGGCGAAACAAAAGACGGAATATGGAGAAAAATAAAGTACACTTAACAGACAAAAATACATCAATACTGGAACGACAAAATCTCAGACATCACTGGACAATACAAAGAGAATGATCCCTACTTTACGAATATGTAATCAAGAATGAATGGATATAATTACATATAAAGTCTTCAACCATGCGTCTTCCAAGCCACCTCACTGTATATAACGTATACCTAGCCGGTAAATGATACTAAACGTCCTGTTGCCGAATCGGTAATAGTTCCAACACAATGGATTTCCTCAAAATTGAGAATTAGAACAATTTGTGAACACCGGTTAATTCAGCCAATCTATACACGCTGGCCTTCATCGTTATCGGTTAACACATTTCTCGGTAAATGTGACAGCATTCAGGACTAGTTCAGTTTCACTTAGTGAAATCGACGACTAAGAGATCTACATCTGAATGATTGCAAATTTATTAGAAAGTATTCGCGAAATAAACTGCTAACTATGTACAATTTATGTTCTCTCAAATAAAAAGAATGTGTAATACTAAAATGAAATGAGCACTAGAGAAATATGCACACACACACACACACGCACACACACACATATATATAGGGCCTGTCTTTTAGAGAAAAAACGATGGTGGTCAGATGGGACTGCAGGACAAAAGTGATTTCAAAAAGTAAACGAAAAAAGGACAGAAGAAAAAACAAGATTGTCTATAATGTCATGTTACGCGTAGACCAGAGCTTCGGGATATTGGCATTAAGTTGCGGTAAAAGTACTAAAGGATGCCACATCGGTAAGAAGCCGATCTATTTGATGAATTGAATTAAAATTCTTTTTGTTTTTTAGTTTTTACTTTCAACATATATACAATGTATTCTCACTATTACCGATTTGTTCTAAATTACTTTCCCAGGTGGCAAAGTGTCTGTCTTATAATAGCAGATACATGCTTGCTTGATAAGAATTAGGAAAACAGAACGAATCACAAAGGTTCCATGTAGTGTAACTTTTGACCAAATGCGTAAGTTGATATAACACTTGAAATTGTGTGCGCGTTGCTAAGTTTTCGTTGTGAAGAGCCGTATTTACGAGACTTTGTGTTAATTGTGCTGACTGTGCATATTATCCACGAAAATTCTTGGAATTAGTGATATGTAACATTCCTATTCATAGTTTCATTTTTACCTACAGCATGTTTACACTCGATTACAACAGTATAAATTTATATATATATATATATATATATATATATATATCGTCAGTTCCACCATATATATATATATATATATATATATATATATATATATATATATAACATCTGTGCAACAGGTGTCAATTCATGATTTCCCATAAATAAAATTTGAATGAAAAGACTGTCCATTTACATTGGGCAAGGATCATTTTTCACCATTGGGCTTTTACCATAAAGTAAGTTTCATTCACTTAGACATTTGACCCTTATGCAATCTATTAACAAAAGGTATAAATTCTGTAAAATTCAAATAAATACATCAGTATAATAACATAATTGTGATCTTTCAAGACCTAAAACCACTTGCACATTGTATTAACAGTTTAACCTATCCGCATGTCAATGTGTCGTAGAAAAATTTATATTCTGTCTCAATTTTTAGTATTTTATTGATCATTTTCTCATAGAAATATTGACATTCTTTATATCTTTACACACGTTATGCCTTGAACATTACGTGCTTCATTCAAATAATATTTTAAAATATTTAGAGCAATTTAAAACGCTTTCTAACCTATTCGTCTTATTTCGTTTTTCTCAATCTGCTTAATTTTTAATTGTTTTACCTGTTATTTATTTATTCATTTATTATTTAGTGCTTCGATCGAACGTATTTTCTAATAGACCCAACCGGCTCAGTTATATGCCCGTTTTAATTGCCTTCTGGTGTCAGTGTATGACGTTTGCTTCCTTACACTGTGTAGTTTTTCCATTTGTCACCGATTTCCTACATGCGAAAGTTATTTTGCTTCGCAAATCTATAGCCGGAGAATAACTGCAAAGCATGTACATTTAACGCGTACATCCTCCCTTTTCTTAAAAGCAGATATATTTATGCTTTGAAATTAAACTATTTTATTTTAATTCGTGTAAACATGTTTGCAACATAATTCTAAACGGGTTTTGAAATTTAATTACAATTAGCGTACAAACAACAATTAATATTATCAGAAAATTTGTTTGCGACACATATTGTCTATTCCGGTCAATGTATTTCTTTCTTATATTTTGGCATAGGATTTCGTATTACTTTATCATAGTACCGCTCACTATAAGAATCTTTTTATAACAAATAATAAAACAATTTAAAAAAAAATTATAGTTCAAAAATGTTCTTCAACGAATAAAATATAATATAGGTAGATTGAAGTAGGTGTAGAGCGAGAAATATTCAGTTCTAATGGGTATCCTCTAAAGTCAAAAATAGAAACTAGGATGAATGACATACTTAAATTTAGTCATAAAAGTAATTACGTGAAATCGGGTAAAATAATGGAAGATCATGGAAATAATACTTTGGTATCGAAATATTATGTTCTTATCATCTTAAAACAAACCCATACCATCAAACCAAATTTCCAAACCACGATGAGACAAGTGAACCTTTATGCAAGTATGTATTACGTGTTGCGAACCTGGTAACAAATTAGTTCTGTTGTGACCAGAACGATAAACCAAAGGCAGCATGAACGGAAAGTATAATCTCATGCACATTCGTCTCGTGCTTACTGGCGACTCATCAGTAGGAGCCGGTATTACGCCCTTTAACCACTATATATTTGGTAGAAGAATGTGGAGTATTTAAGTGAACCGTTAGACATATCAGGTGTGTATATAACTCCATGTTAGGACTGTAACCTTATATATGTATGTGAATACATGCGCCTATCTAAGATAAGGAGTAAGGAACAAAGAACTGCATGTAACTATGGACGTGGTAATAGGTCAGATTTTATACGTCATAAAGTAGAGACAGAATACGCAATCAACTTGGATATTTTTAAACGTGTATGAATATGTGGTCGTAATAGATCGATACGAATGATTAAAGAATTAATCGAAATAAAATCGAGAAAGGACATAATGGAAGAAACAGCCGTAGAAATATCCCTAAATCATTATGTAACACAGCACTAACTAATAGCGGAAGGGTTAAACATTTTAGGATCATCTTATAATTACAGCCTCTATTTTGTTGTCTTAAGGTATCCATTAACTTGGATTACTTATGGTGAGAAACATACCTTATTAAACATTTACGTTAAAAAGAACTTTTCTTTGCAATACTTCTATAGTCTTTCTTGCAATAGGCGATTTTTTCATTTCTTTTCTGGCCCTTATTTCTTTTGACGTATTTACCTTAATGAGACTTACTACTTTACTAAATTTTTAGTATTTACCGTGAATGAAATTCACAACCATTGTAGTCACATTATCTTGCCGCATGCTTTACATGAATTTCATTTGTAAATACTTCATTTAGCCGTGTTAAAATAATTAAGTTTGGCGTTTGCAAATAGGCATTGACACTGATACCTTAGACTTTCTATAGAGCACTTACGTGCGAAAGCTTATTTATGTTCCTGATTACTTTTGATATATTTATTAAAAAGAAACACAGAACAAACACATTTAACAATAATTGTTTGGTGGTAACAATTCTTTAAATCAAGTTTGCGAGATTGAAGTAAACACCAATCCCATTGTATTTAACCAGTCGTTGAACAACATAACTAGTGCGTTGCGACTGGCGGTAGTTTTATTATGTTGTTCGACGACTGGTTAAATACAATGGGATTAGTGTTTACTTCAAGCTCGCAAACTTCATTTAAAGAAGAACAAGTACAATCATGACGTACGCTTATCTAATGAACGTCAGTAACTAATTCCTCTTGGACGAATGTACACGTGCAAACACATGCACACATACACATAGATGACATAAACGTATCAAGTGAAAGTCAATTATTTTTACATAATCTGCCATTAAGTATAATTAAATAAGTGTACAGAAAATTTCCGAAATTAACTTATTATTTGTCAAGTTCTCGGTAAGAAAAGCTTATCGTTGAAAAGACTTCCGAAACAAGATGCCCAAATATTGGGGTAAAAATTAAGACAGTGGATGTTAAAACTTTCTTTCGCAAAACAATGGCCAGGTAATTTACTGGCACAACTATAGACGCATAGCAATGAGTAATTGCAACTGAATAAAAGGCTTAATTTTGGATAAGTTACCATTTCCTTGTGTTGGGAAACGAAGTGTTTGCATTCGCTGCCTACCTGATTATTCCATATATTTCTACTTTTTTTCGCTGAAGTCTTTTTTCAATGGAAAGAACATCACACAATCAATATGACAATCAACAGGTAAAGTGGAAAATGTAGTTTAAACAGCCCCATTTATACTTGTTGTTAGATCTCTTAATCATAACTCGTTTTTGCACTAGGTAAGTGTATGTCAAATTGGTTTTTGTATGTCTACATGTGTACACCCATCGAAATGAAATTACAGTGATTTAATAACAAATAATGACGACTCACTAGATAAGCGTAAGCCATGCCTGTGTGTATGTGTTCTCGTTTGTTTTGGATTGAGGATTAATAAATAACCGCATGTGTGCACTCATCCCAGTGAAATTACCACGATGTAGCAACATCTGTCGATTCACTTCATAAGTGTATCCCACGTTTGTGTGTGTGAGTGTGAATCTGTGTAAGCATTTGCATGAAACTGAGAAATCAACCGGTTATATATAATTAGCGGCAAGGGCATCGGTCATTCAAGTGAAACTAAAATGATAAATGCCATTTCCTAATTGCAATCGCCACAGTTACTTTTTTTTTTTTTTTTTTTTTTTTTTTTTTTTTTTTTTTTTTTTTTTTTTTTTTTTTTTTTTTTTTTTTTTTTTTTTTTTTTTTTTTTTTTTTTTTTTTTTTTTTTTTTTTTTTTTTTATTTGGAATCACGGAGAGGATAAATTGATAAATTCTTAAACATAGGAAATCAGGTGCGCGAAATTAATTTTAGAAATTGAAAATGAATCATGTGGCCAATTGAGTTGAATAAAGGAGGAACGAATGGTATAGAGTAGAATATAATACAATAGAATGTAAAAGAATTACAAAAGAATAGAATAGAATAGGATGAATAGAATAGAATAGAATAGAGTAAGAATAGAATAGAATAGAATAGAATAGAATAGAGAATAGAATAGAATAGAATAGAATAGAATAGAATAGAATAGAATAGAGAGTAATAGAATATAATAGAACGCAGAATAGAGCTAAGAATAAATTGAATAAAAATGAAATAAGAAAAAATAATAGAATAGGAATAGAATAGCAAGTCAGAATAGAATGAGAATAAAATAGAATAGAATAGAATAGAAGTAGAATAGAATCAGAATACTTGAATAGAATAGAATAGAATACGAATAGAATAGAATAGAATAGAATAGAATAGAATAGAATAGAATAGAATAGAATAGAATAGAGAGTAGAATCAAGAGATAGAATAGAATAGAATAGAATAGAATCAGAGAGTAGAATAGAATCAGAATAGAATAGAATAGATAGAATAGAGATAGAATAGAATGAGAATAGAATAGAATAGAATGAGAATAGAATAGAATAGAATAGAATAGAATATAATAGAATAGAATAGAATATGAATATGAATAGAATAAGAATAGAATGAAGAATAGAATCAGAATAGAATAGAATAGAATGAGAGTCGAGAATCAGAATAGAATAGAATAGAATAGAATAGAAGCTCTAGAATAGAATAGAATAGAGATAGAACAAGAATAGAATAGAATGAGAATGAGAATAGAATAGAATAGAATAGGGATAGTATATAGAATAGAGATAGAATAGAATAGAATAGAATAGAATAGAATAGAATAGAGATAGAATAGAATAGAATAGAATAGAATAGAGATAGAAGTAGAATAGATATAGACTAGAATAGAATAGAATAGAATAGAATAGAATGGAGAATAGAATAGAATAGAATAGAATAGAATAGAATAGAATAGAATAGAATAGAAGATAGAATAGAATAGAATAGAATAGAATAGAATAGAATAGAATAGAATCGAGAATAGAATAGAATAGATATAGAATAGAATAGAATAGAATAGAATAGAATAGAATAGAATAGAATCAGAATAGAATAGAATGGAATAGAATAGAATAGAATAGAATAGAATAGAATAGAATAGAATAGAATAGAATAGAATAGAATAGAATAGAATAATGAATAGAATAGACATAGAATAGAATAGAATAGAATAGAATAGAATAGAATAGAATAGAATAGAATAGAATAGAATAGAATAGAATAGAATAGAAATAGAATAGAATAGAATAGAATAGAATAGAATAGAATAGAATAGAATAGAATAGAATAGAATAGAATAGAATAGAATAGAATAGAATAGAATAGAATAGAATAGAATAGAATAGAATAGAATAGAATAGAATAGAATAGAATAGAATAGAATAGAATAGAATAGAATAGAATAGAATAGAATAGAATAGAATATAGAATAGAACATAGAATAGAATGTAGAATAGAATATAGACTAGAATATGGAATAGAATATAGAATAGAATAGAATAGAATAGAATAGAATGATGGAATAGAATGTAAGAATAGAATAGAGATGAGAGATAGACATCAGAAGTGTCAAGAATAGTAATCAGAATAGAATAGAATAGAATAGAATAGAGATAGAGATAGAGATAGAATAGAAATAGATATAGAATAGAATAGAATAGAATAGAATAGAATACGAAACTAGAGATAGAATAGAATAGAGATAGAATAGGAATAGAATAGAATAGAATAGAATAGAATAGAATAGAATGAGAATAGAATAGAGATAGAATAGAATAGAATAGAGACTAGAATAGAATAGAATAGAATAGAATAGAATAGAATAGAATAGAATAGGATAGAATAGAATAGAATAGATATAGAATAGAATAGAATAGAATAGAATAGAATAGAATAGAATAGTAATCAAGAATAGAGATAGAATAGAATAGAATAGAGTAGAATAGAATAGAATAGAATAGAATAGAATAGAATAGAAATAGAATAGAATAGAGATAAAGATAGAATATGAATAGAATAGAATAGAATAGAATAGAATAGAATAGAATAGAATAGAGACTAGAGATAGAGATAGAATAGAATAGAATATGAATGCAGAATAGAATAGAATAGAATAGAATAGAGATAGAATAGAATAGAATAGAATAGAATAGAATAGAATAGAAGTAGAATGGAAGTAGAATAGAATGAGAGTATAGAATGAGAATAGAATAGATAGTAGAATAGAGATAGAATAGAATAGAGATAAGTAATCAGAATGAAGAATAGGAAATAGAATCCAGAATAGAATAGAAATAGAATAGAATAGAATAGGAGATAGAGATAGAATAGAATGAGAATAGAGATAGAATAGAATAGAATAGAGATAGAATAGAATAGAATAGAATAGAATAGAATAGAATAGAATAGAATAGAATAGATATGAGACATAGAATAGAATAGAATAGAATAGAATAGAATAGAGGATAGAATAGAATAGAATAGAATAGAATAGAATAGGAATAGAATAGAAATAGAGTAGAATAGAATAGAATAGAATAAGAATAGAGTAGAATAGAATAGAGATAGAATAGAATAGAATAGAATAGAATAGAGTAGAATAGAATAGAATAGAATAGAGCAGAATAGAGTAGAATAGAATAGAATAAGAATAGAATAAGAATAGAATAGAATAGAATAGAAGTAGAATGAGAATAGAATAGAGTAGAATAGAATAGAATAGAATAGAATAGAATAAGGAAATAGAATAGAATAGAGATAGAATAGAATAATGCGAAATAGAAAGTAGAATAGAATGAATGAATAGAATAGAAATAGAATAGAATGGGAATAGAATAGAATCAAGAGATAGGATAGAATAGAATAGAATAGAAATCAGAGAGTAGAATAGAATCAGAATAGAATAAGAATAGATAGAATAGAGATAGAATAGAATGAGAATAGAATAGAATAGAATGAGAATAGAATAGAATAGAGAATAGAATAGAGATAGAATAGAACGTGAAATGAATAGAATGAAATAGAATGAAGAATAGAATCAGAATAAATCAATAGAATGAGAGTCGAGAATCAGAATAGAAATTGGAGAGATAGAATGAAGCTCTAGAATAGAATAGAATAGAGATAGAATAGAATAGAATAGAATGAGAATGAGAATAGAATAGAATAGATATGGGAGGTATATAGAATAGAGATAGAATAGAATAGAATAGAATAGAATAGAATAGAATAGAGATAGAATAGAGAATAGAATAGAATAGAATAGAATAGAAGTAGAATAGATATAGACTATAGAATAGAATAGAATAGAATAGAATGGAGAATAGAATAGAATAGAATAGAATAGAATAGAATAGAATAGAATAGAATAGAATATGAATTTAGAATAGAATGAGAATAAAGAATAGAATCAGAATAGAATATATAATATAAAAGCAGGAGATAAAGATAGGGAATGAGGTGAGAGAGACTCAGATAAGATAGAATGAAATGGGAATAGAGATAATAGAGAATAGAATAGAGTGAGAATAAATAGAATAGAATAGAATAAAGATAAGGTGAATGAGAATAGACATAAATTAGAGTGAATAGAATAGAATAGAATAGGATGAAGATAGAATGAAATGAATATGAAATTTCAGTGAATAGAATAGGGCATTAAAGAACAGAATAGAATGAGATATAGAATAGAATAGAATAGAATAGAATAGAATAGAATGGAAATAGAATAGAGATATGAATAGAATAGAATAGAATAGATTAGAATAGAATAGAGATAGAATAGAATAGAATGAGAAGTAGAATAGAAGAGTAAGTAGAAATGAGAATAGAATAGAATGAGAATAGAATAGAATAGAATAGAATAGAATAGAATAGAATAGAATAGAATAGAATAAGAATAGAATAGAATAGAATAGAATAGAATAGAATAGAATGAAATGAGAAATGACAGAATAGAATAGAATAGAATAGAATAGAATAGAATGTAAGAATAGAATAGAGATGAGAGATAGACATCAGAAGTGTCAAGAATAGTAATCAGAATAGAATAGAGAATAGAATAGAATAGAGATAGAGATAGAGATAGAATAGAAATAGAATAGGAGGAATAGATAGAATAGGCGAATAGAATAGAATACGAAACTAGAGATAGAATAGAATAGAGATAGAATAGAAGTAGATATAGAGATAGAATAGAATAGAATAGAATGAGAATAGAATGAGAATAGAATAGAGATAGAGACTAGAATAGAATAGAATAGAATAGAATAGGATAAGAATAGAATAGAATAGTAATAGAATAGAGAATAGAATAGAATGAATAGAATAGAATAGAATAGAATAGAGGTAATCAAGAATAGAGATAGAATAGAATAGAGTAGGAGAATAGAATAGAATAGAATAGAATAGAATAGAATAGAAATAGAATATAGAATGAGATATAGATAAGTATATGAATAGTATAGAATAGAATAGAATAGAATAGAATAGAATAGAGACTAGAGATAGAGATAGGAAATAGAGCGATATGAATGCAGAATAGAATAGAATAGAATAGAATAGAGATAGAATAGAA
The DNA here is from genome assembly GCA_029291075.1 of Eudiplozoon nipponicum. Lineage (NCBI taxonomy): Eukaryota > Metazoa > Platyhelminthes > Monogenea > Mazocraeidea > Diplozoidae > Eudiplozoon > Eudiplozoon nipponicum. The sequence continues at coordinate 54,817 of JAQBSW010002698.1, read as the reverse complement.
TAGAGATAGAATAGAGATAGAAGTAGAATGGAAGTAGAATAGAATGAGAGTATAGAATGAGAATAGAATAGAATAGAATAGAATAGAATAGAATAGAATAGAATAGAATAGAATAGAATAGAATAGAATAGAATAGAATAGAATAGAATAGAATAGAATAGAATAGAATAGAATAGAATAGAATAGAATAGAATAGAATAGAATAGAATAGAATAGAATAGAATAGAATAGAATAGAATAGAATAGAATAGAATAGAATAGAATAGAATAGAATAGAATAGAATAGAATAGAATAGAATAGAATAGAATAGAATAGAATAGAATAGAATAGAATAGAATAGAATAGAATAGAATAGAATAGAATAGAATAGAATAGAATAGAATAGAATAGAATGAGAATAGAATAGAAATAGAATAGAATAGAATAGAATAGAATAGAATAGAATAGAATAGAATAGAATAGAATAGAATAGAATAGAATAGAATAGAATAGAATAGAAAGTAGAATAGAATAGAATAGAATAGAATAGAATAGAATAGAATATAGAGATAGAGTAGATGGAATTTAATTACCTTATTTGGATTTATATTATGGTAGTTTTATTAAATTTTCAACATTATCAGAAATTCTACAATGGATTTATATTATCAAATCACATCAATATGTACAGTAGAGCATATAGCATAAAAATAAGTAACAATACATTTTTATTCACTGTATTAACACCATTTTCCAAAATAGATACTGGAATTATATGTGTTACCTAATAAGCTCATATGTCTATTGCATAATGGCGTCTTATCAGTAACAGCTGGAATTGCGCCCAGACCGAGTGTGTTGTTCTCCAATAAATCTGTGACTATTGAGCATTGTATTCTGCAGAACGTATGGGCACAAAAGCTGTATTGAGTGATGTTCAAATAAAGAAATACCAATGCGGCTTTAAAATACTATCTTCTATAAGTTATAAGCCTTGACCAGAGATGTGACCAATATTTGATTTGTCAAATAGGATTCAATTAACGACTGATTGTTTATTGATTTTTTAAAGATGAATACGCTACGTTATAAAATGTTTCCGAATTGCCGGCATTAAAATTGCACGTTCTTCATGCATTAACTATCTGTATTTCTAGGCAGAAAACAGCACTCACCTTAAAATAATTGTTCGGAGACATTTCGTGACATTGGTTCAACTACCGACTCAAACTTTTGAAATATACTTTGCTAAATTAATTTTATAGATTGCGCAAAATATGTAATAAAAATAGAATCATTTTAAGATATTATGACCAATAGATTCATGCAAATTTTGGAGTGAGCACTCTTAAAAATGTCACGAATGAAACCGTCAATTTATTTTAAATAATTTATTTGTTACTTTTCTATCATTTATCAATATTTATTAAGTGAAAAAATGGAGTTTGAACCAAATAAATCCATGGAAACAGCTAATCTAATGAGTAGTTTCAAACTCGCCCTAGAAAGATAGGTAAATTTTCTCCTAACATTTTTGAATGTTACGTTAATTACAAACCGTTGGTAATTTTCAAAGAAATATTTAAAGAAAGATTGCATAAATAGATTGCTTTTAAATTAAAATTCCAATCATACATGTCCAATAAATATAGGACTTTAAGTGTCTTTAATAATGAAGAGTTTATGAGTTTGCGACCTTAAACACGGAGAAGATGAAATTTAAAATTTAAAAGAAATATTTTACTTGAATAATTACCCATTGAAAGTTTTAGGAACTGGAAAGAAAACATACAGCGGAAAAGTTGCATTTGAACTCTACGAGGTAAAATTTCGGTTATAAAATCTTTATGTTAGAAAATTAATAAAGTCTAAACGAATGGCAGGAAATATATTTCAGAATCGATATTAACAGAAATGTTGAGCAAAATTCTAAACTTGGTGAACAATAGAAGTTAGGCTTTCTTGTGAGTGTATTTAGATAAGTACACAAAAATGGTTTCAACGCACTCATAATAAATTATGTATTTTTAAAAAATTTTGATTTTTCTATCTACGTAATATCTTCTCGTTTTCATTAATCTCACAATAATAAAAGTTTCGATAATCGTTTGAAAAATTCCACACTGCTTAGAATCCCTTAATTTTTTGAACTACCCTTTGATTAATTTTTTGCGAATGGGTAACTTTTTCCATCGTCTTGTTACCTCTTTGAATATATTTTATTATCGTTTTTGTCGCCTGGAATAATTTTTCTGTAATAATATTTACCTTTGATCTTCTATAAATCTTGTTTCGACACAAATTTTGTTAATCTCTTTTATCTTATGCAATAGTCGTTTATCTATTAGTTTATAATTTCCTCAAATTAGCGAAAGTTTCGTTATTATTAATTATATTCAAAGTCAAATTATTAATTTTCTTTCCTGAATTATTAAGTCTACTGGTTTTGTAGGCAATCCTGCTTATTATAAATCTACTTTTCTCAGCGTTGTGTCGTTAAATTTTTAGTAGATCTTTCCTATTACGACAGATCTACAACGAATCACTCAAAAATCGTATTAATATTGCTTGATATTTTAAATGAACTTTTCTTTGTCATTTTCCAATTACTCCGATAAGTCTAGATCACAGACTAATACAAATTCGTATGAGTTGCGGTATATATTTTTATGATCTTTTGATATTTGAACATCAATTGAATAGAGCTTTCCGGATAATATCAGAAATTAATCTATTAACCAAATTGAGAATGCGCCGGTAAAGTTAACAAACATTTTTATAAAATTTGCGGATTTGCCTTAACACCATTCCATTATACTTAGCCATTCACAAATTATGCCAAAAGTTCCGAAATTTACACCTACTTATGCCTTGCGAACCTCCACATAATAATTAGGAAATGGATTAGGCAATTTGACTGCAAGTTATTAAACTTCAATGCATATGTCATATATTGCTAATTTAAATGCGGCTGGCAACCATGGCTGTCTCGCGTGCATATTAATTTAATAGAATTCTTATAGAGTCTCAAACTTTGGCTCGTTTCAGCTTTCGCCACACCTTCGTTTAAGAAAATTTTGGCTATAAGCAAATCTGCTGTTGTGAGTATTTTCACTGTGTGTGTGTGATTAGAGACCTGATGATGGAACGGGGAATGCCGATCCGAAACGTCGCTAGTCACCAATGATAAGATCATACCTAATTTCCAGTGGTTAGTATGAACGATGTTGAAGCCTTCGGAGGAAATGTATGAATCAGCGCCCAACCAACACGAAGAGGGAGTTGATGCCTACTTGGAAATGGGGATCAATCCAATCTTTGTGCAAATGATAGTGTAAAGCCACAACCCACGATCTCCAATCATGGTGATTATTCAAAACACCACTAATCTATCACGTCAACGCATGCGTAACAAAGCAAGGCCTCATTTGACGCGAAAGAGGATGTCTTCTGATTTTACTATGGCATCAGTGTATATCCTCGCTGTCTATCTATGTAATAGGCCTAGTAATCGGATGCAGATCTCCAAACCGTCTTCTCATGAAAATGGTGTAGTGTCTCATTGGAAAACAAATACGTTTGTTTTAAACGAGCACAAGCTGTATGTACGATGATGACAACCACTTTAATCAAGTACGCGATCTTGATACTATCACTTTACCCATTTTTTAGTATAAATTAAGTATTGTATAACGTTGAAAAGACAATTTATTCAGTAGACTGGTTTCTTCCTTGTTAGGAACTCATCATTTGCTGCGGACAGGGCTTTAACCCGGGCACGTGTGCTTCGGAAACCGTTGCTCTAACTACTGAGCCACCCTTCAATTGATATTATCTTACTTTTTTCCGTATGGAAATTTTTTTAATGAAGCATATGTAAAAATTTTATCAAGAAAATTCATCATTTAAATAGGAAAAAGTTATCTCTAAATTAAGTTCTTCCTGGTTACTAGCAAATAAAATATTATCTTCACGGTTTCAATTTGCTTTGGCTTGTACATCTGAATCTTTCACTAACGTTTTAATCACGCGATCAAAGCAATTTCTGTCCAATTTCTGTGCGTTAAAGTAACACAATCCATTAAAAAGCGGCTGATTTTTATCTATTTGAAATAGTTTTGATTCTTTTTGCTCGCACCATTTCACGAATGCCCTTTCGCAGAATATAATCAAATTTCCAAACTATATTGAATCCGTTCTAATTTAAGGTTAAAACCGTGGTTTTTCTCATAAATGATTTTACGCGTTTGATTCATAAAAACTGTTACATTCACAAAATTGTCAAATCTACATTGCAAGAAATGTATCAAATTTTCCTAATTTTTTTTTGCATAAGTTTGCAAACATATTACCTTCTAAATATTTGTAGAACAAATATTTATAAGTACGCATTGCAAATTGCCTGTCTCTATCTGGACAATCTAAAGAATATTACAGAATGAGCTAATGAATAAGCTTTAATTTGAGAACCACTGCTCTACCAATTTCTATAATGGCAAATTAGCTGAATTTGAGAAATATCATTAACAGACGGCAGCATCTGAACGAATATAAAATGGTGTAAATACAATTGTGTATTAAGTGTTGCGCATCAAGTAGCAAACCAGTTCCTATATGACCAGAACGCTAAACCAGTCAGCATAAACGGAAGGAATCATGTGATGCACATTTTTTTTGTAAAAATTTGTTGGATTTATGCATATTTGTATTTTATTTCTGCAGAACTGATTTCATTTCCCTCTTCAAAGTTTAACTGTGATGCAACTTTTGTGCTAATCTACAACATTCAGCTGACTTTCAGCTCGTAGAGAATTTGCAAGAATTTTAGTTTTTGTCCATGAGAAATCAATACAAAGTCTAGAATATCGCGAGTTGATTACAAATTTTCTAATTTGCACACAAGTTAATACATCTAATGGTGCACATGTGTACATTTACGAAGGCAAAAACGTCGGACTGCAAGTGCATACGATTTCTTTATAACATTAACAAAATTATGAAAGACATTGTATAACCGAGTCTAAGCAGTTAACGGGACAAAACAGAAATAAATTTAAATCCAATTTTATTACATTTCAAAAAAAGCATAATTGGACATTTCAATGTCAGCTATTTACTTCTTTTATTAGTTCAATGAGCTGAATCTATATAATAGTTCACAAATAATTATTTATATTGCCCTCTGAATGCCTATGAATTATTTTATTGGAGGAAAAATGTCACTTTTTTAATTAAGATTCCACAATTTTTTCTACTCAATTTAAGCGTGCCCCATACTTTTTTCCAAGTATGCTTCGCTGAATAATTCAGAGAAAATACAAAATAACGAAACTGAAAATGATGCTAATAACGCCACATTGATTTCATAAGTTTCGTAATCGGTTCTTAATTTCATCCAAATTATTTTCCCTGCCGGCTTTTAACGACTATTGAGGACTGCATTATTTAAAATCGCGCTAATTAAAAATAAAAAATCATTAAAAAAAGTAATGCAAATGCTGTCTACAAAGTTTTAAAATTTTTTAAAATATTGTGACTCTTGCACAATATTAGGAAAACAGAGACATCATATATTCCGATCTAACCAGTTAACAGGAAAAGTGTAGCAATAAATTTAAAACAATTTTTATTTTATTTAAATAGTTATAATTGAACATTTCAATGTTAGCTATTTACTTCTTTTATTAGTCCAATGAATTGCATATCTATACAATAGATCACGTTTAAATATTTTCCCTACCCTCTGAAGGCCAATAAATTATTTTATTGGAGGAAAATTGTCAATTATTCTTTCATTAACATTTCACAATTCGTTTTTTTCTACTCATTTCAAACGTGCCCCATAAGTTTTGCTGTGTTTGCTTTGCTCAGGAATCCACACAAAAAACAAAATAACGAAACCAAAAATGACAGTAATAATTTTACCTTTATGTCCTAAGTTTTGTAATCCGTTCTTAATTTCGTAATATTTTTTTTCTTTGCCAACCTTTAACGTTTATTGACGACTGCATTAAAGATAATGAAATAAATACAAATATAATAAAAAGGCGGCTTAGAACGTTTTACAATGACGATATATAGCGACTCATGCAAAATATTTAGATAAATTAGTTGCTTACATATCTAACTGTTTGTATGGCATTATATAAGTGTGGCAGTATACAAAAATTTAGTTGTTATGACAAATTTGATTACATATATTCTTAAAATGAGCCCGACTTCAACAGTTCATGTGAGAACTAATTTTTTTTAATAGTGCGGCTCATGAATGTCGCAATTTTAGTTTCACGGCAAAGCGCGTACGGTCTTGAAGATACCAATAAGCATTTGGTGTCAAAATAGCGCTGTCTATATAAGCAATTATAAAAATTTCTGACAAGTCAATAGAAATATACATTTCAATACGTTTAGGTAAAAAGAAGTTAATACTGATGATCTATTATTTAAAGATATTCTGTTTTTGTTTATGCAGTCAGACTCGCATAATAAAGATGAAATCGCCTGTGAAATTATGGGCCATTATTCACACACACTTTATATTTATGATAGAAAGTGAAAATCTATTTGAAATTTATTATACATTCTAATTCACATCAGCTGTGCGAAAAAATAAGTTTCTTACTTAACAATAACAGACTGAAAAAACCGCATTCGCATAATCGTAAGCAGTTAATTTTGTCCATTGAAAAGCCAAACATGAAGGTGAAAATTACTTTTTAGAATAAATTAAAAATCCGTTTCGAGCATATATTTTCAATAAACGGATTAAAGAGAATTGCGTAAAAAATAGAAAATTTATGAAGACTAGGTTGCATTATTGAATTTGCAAGCATGATTTATGGGTGCAATGGAGCAAATTTGACTCGAATTAACTTAAAACACAAAAATTGAATTATGGCATTTAAATCAAACTTTTTATATGCAAGTATGTATTAGGTTTTGCGAACCTAGTAACAAATTAGTTCAGTTGTGACCAGAAGGATAAACCAAAAGCAGCATGAACGGATAGTATAATCTCATGCACATTCGTTTCGTGCTTACTGGCGACTCATCAGTAGGAGCGGGTATTACGCCCTTTAACCACTATATATTTGGTAGAAGAATGTGGAATAATAGGACGGTACAATCTCCTAGACGAAATTGTAAATCTGTAATAGTGAAGCTAACATAATCTGAAGTCAACGACAATACGTTCATGCTGCCTTTGGTTTATCCTTCTGGTCACAACTGAACTAATTTGTTACTAGGTTCGCAAAACCTAATACATACTTGCATATATATTAGTTCTTCGCAACAAACAGTATTTAACCGTAATATATTGAATTGAATGATGTCATGCTTACCGCGAAATGTGATAACTGATATCGATGAAGGCCAGAGGTATGGTTTAACTGGAGTAACAGGTGTTCGGAAATTGTTGTAATTCTCAATTTGGGTGAACTTTAGCATAAATTTATATCCATCAGGTTGGTATCATGTACCGACTCGGAAACCATAGTGTTAGTATCCGGTACTCATCGATTTCAAAAAGGTATCAGTTACTAACACAATGGCCATAGTGTTAGTATCCTTTACAGACTCGGTATATATATTATATAGTGTGAGTTAGCATTGAAGTCGTATTGTCGTTGACTTCAGATTATGTTAGCTTCACTATTACAGGCTTACACATTCGTCATATAGTGTGAGTTAGCATTGAAGTCGTATTGTCGTTGACTTCAGATTATGTTAGCTTCACTATTACAGGTTTACACATTCGTCTAGGAGATTGTACCGTCCTATTATTCCACATTCTTCTACCAAATATATAGTGGTTAAAGGGCGTAATACCGGCTCCTACTGATGAGTCGCCAGTAAGCACGAAACGAATGTGCATGAGATTATACTTTCCGTTCATGCTGCCTTTGGTTTATCCTTCTGGTCACAACTGAACTAATTTGTTACTAGGTTCGCAAAACCTAATACATACTTGCATATATATTAGTTCTTCGCAACAAACAGTATTTAAACTTTTTATATGTTCGTCCTCTTGTTCAACGCTCGTAATTTTAACACTTAAAAATGTCACTAAATAATAAATTCGAAAAATCTATTTACTATAAACAAGGTTGCGAACTTGATGCGAACACCTGACCCATTAAGTACATACATATGTCAGTATAATCTAAGAATTGTATAGTGTAGAAAAGATAATTCATCCAGTAGATGGGTTTTGTCCTTATTGGGAACTAATCACGTACTTTAAATTTTACGAATGAGCAATCATCGACTTCGCGGATGGTGATAAAATTTAAAAAAAAGAATTTTTGCTTACTACGAATAAACACACTTCTATTGTTATTTATGCAAACACACATCTTATCCCCGGATGAATAAAATGAGATTGGTGTTTATCTTAATTATGCAAGGTAGATATAAATAATTCTTACCAACGCTGGCGTATACAATGATTGTTTAATAATTTTTAAACAATATTGCTTGTAACTACGCTTTACGCAATACATGCATTCTTTCCTAATAACTTCACACGGGCAAATTAAAAAATGTATAAATATTAGTTTATCCATTTCTATGCTTTTTTAATTTGAATTTATAAAAAAATCGTCTATGCATATGCTAGTTATTAAAAATTAGGATTGCAAAACACAGTTAAAATGGATTATTTTCTTTTCACCACAACTCAAATCGAACACAATACATGGCACTTTATGCAGTTAATTTTTTTGGCAAGGAAATAAGATAAAATGGGATTAAGCACGTACATGTTACGAAGAAAAACAGAAAGTGGACAACTTGCAAGCTGAGACAAGCACAAATATACGAGCAGATTGACTTAAACAGAAAGAATCCACCAGATATTAGTCAAGTAATCAACGAACGTGTCTTGTCTATTTAGTTAAAAATGAAGGATGCTGCGTACAACAGTCTCCGATATGCGTAAATCCTTTTCGTTTCTTTTTTTGTAGGGAACACTTAGAATTCCACCTGAACTAAAGTGTGGCTGTTATAAAATATGTGTTCAGCTATTGCGAAAACATTTCGCTATATGCCAGCTGTATGTGTTTTGAAATGATTTTGAATTCGCTTTTTCGGTAAACGGATACAACTTGCCTACATAACGTAGTAATGATAAAAATAGAACCATTTGATAGAAAGGTAGCTCATAATTTACGCTTAAGATTGACAATCAATTAATTATATAAAAGTATATAAGTTGTGCATTAACCTTTCCAAAAATCCCTTTGATTTGTAACTCTCGTGTCCCATTGAAAAGGTATACTAATATAAACTGTCTATTGCTTTCATACCGCACCACTGCTATTTTATTGATGTTTAAGCTACATTTAACGAGCATTGGTTGTATGCGTGTTATAAAAAATTTCTAGATATAAACACCTGATCCATTATGCACATACATTTTTTTAGTAAAAACGAAGAAAGCAAATGTATCCATGTTCGGGCCCCGTCCGCGGCAAATTCTGGCCAGTAAGCGATGAGTTCCCAATAAGGACGAAACCGTTCTACTGGATGAATTGCCTTTTCTACAATATACATTTTATATTTTATACTGGCAAATGTATGTAATTATGAGTCATGTGTTTATATCAAGATCGCAACCTTTATTGAAAGTAGCTGTTATCACCGCCTGCGCAACCAATGCTCGTTTAAGTATTAAACACAGCAGTCGCTGTTGTACGCAACTTCCTTACCTCTCAGCTAAATAACAAATTCGTACTTTGTATGAATAGAAACTGGCGAATTGTTTTTGCATGTGTTTTACGAATATGTGTGCGTGTCCCACCAAATAAATTACCAGCTTCATGTTTTTTGTTGCTGTACATTTAGTTTTTCCAATATGGATGAAACCAGTAAAAAAAATGAACTGCTCTTTCTTATTTTTACAATACATTGATTTATATATATATATTAATATATATCTATACATTTATTTTTTAAAAGATTTTTTGTTTATATCAAGAAAGCTACCTGATTTGAAAAAAAAAATTTTCACCCGCCCACACAACTAATGCTCGTTTAATTATTAATTACAGAGCATAACATACCTCATTGACTAGGATAAAATTAAATTTATTATGCGACAAATGTTATCAGATCTTGCTAAAATATATTTCGATCAAGCTACGCACATTGAATAATAATATAGTTTTAGGGGAATATATATAGGCAACATATATATATATATACATATACACATATATATATATATATATATATATATATATAACATATATAATGCACATTTTCTTCGAATATTACGCATTTTATTTTTTATTATAAATACAATAAAAATTAAATAACAAAGTGGATGATGCCTCGTATAATTTCGAGAATACTTATCTACACTTTAAAACTATTCATATGTATGAATCCTGGGTTTTAATTTAATCATGTGGGTGGTAACTTGTCTGCTTTTCCATTTCAATTGGTTTTCTTGTTTGGTTTGATTTTTAAGTTCATATGCGCGTTTCTCTGCGCGTATTGTTGTCATTGTGATTGTATTGAAGAATGATGTTTGAGATCTGGTCATGTTTGTATTGATTAATTTAAATTTCACTAAGTGTTCATTTTGTTAGCTAATACGTGTAAGAACTTTTCCCCGCCTGTCTTCTTTCGTTTTGCTTCGGTCTTCAATCTGCTTTTATCCTCATCGTAACTTCGCATTTTGTGCGCATTGCATTGTTGATCGCCCATATTGTTGTTCAATTTCAATGCTTGTTCAATGTTAGAGATGGTATTGATTTCGTGTTTGCAGTTGTTTTTTCTTCTTCAATCCGTTGCCAATCCAATCGAATTTGGGTAATGAGCTAGGTGTTAATACCAAGATTGCATTCTTGATTAAAAGTCATTATTATCACCGCCCGCGCAGCAAATGTTCAATTAATTATACAAATGTTCGTTTCCACTTCCCAATGTAATGTGGTGTCTAATCTCATATAACAGATTTGGAATGATTAGTTGGAATTTTAGTTCAAAAGGGATGTCGTACAGGGTCCACCAAAAGGAAAGGCTAACCAAGAAACATTACTTCGTTTTTAACTGAAAATTGTGTGTAGTGTGCGGTAGGGTTGCGCACGGGTAAGAGCACCAGATTCCGAAGCAGACGTGTTCAGGTTGGAGCCCTGTCTGCGGAAAATTCTATAAAGTACGTGATAGGATTCCAATAAGGACCGAACCTGTCTACAGGCTGCATTGTCTTTTTCCACACTATACAATAATTCGGTTATAATGACAAGTGTATGTACATGATAGGACCGGTACCTATGTCAAGATCGAATTCCTGATTAAAAGTCATTATTCTGACCACCTGCAAAATCGATGATTGTTAAGTCGGTCTATTCGGTGTTCAGGCTTGCTCGAATGCTAGTAAATGAATGTTGGTGTGTGTGATTCGTGGTTAGTCGCTTAAAATATCGAGTCCGTAAAACTTTTGAACGTTTAGCCCGGCTACTCGTTGTTTTATATAAATAGCTATGTACATATATAAACATTTTCAGGTCTTTTTTGTCTAAAATTGCTAAATTCGTCAAAGTGGCTGTGTGCCACGTTTTAAATATATTCTCCGAGTTAGCTAACTTCCTTTACGGTGTCAGACCTTTTTTTATTAATTTCTGCGGTAAATTTTACTGGATTGTGTTGATGATGACCAATACATCTGCTTCAGCTTTGTAAATTACGAATAGTTGAGAAAGAATTGCAAATTGATCTTTGGTTTCCAACCTAATCATTTGATTTCAAATTTATTGGGATGATTTTAGTTAAACATATTTTGTCAGCATAAAAAACATCATATTAATTATCAAAGGCCATTCATGTAGTTGGCCAGTTTTTTTCCTTACGAGAAACTCTTTAATTATAGCCCAGAAATTGCCGCGAACAGGACTTCAACTGGGGCACACTGGTTTCGATGTCTGGGAGTTTATTTTTTGTGCCATACATGCTGCATACTACACGCAAATTGAAATTACTTACCATCTAATGTTTCTGTTTATCCTTTACTTCAAGTGTAACTTACTTTCAAACTCTCAAAACATTACATTCAAACTAGCCACTTGCTTTATTTTTATCGTAAATGTGCAGAATATTATCAAATATTACGCATACTGGACAATTGAAAAAATTCAGCATAGTATCACTTTTGTTATATAGCATATTATCGGGCTTTAATTTTCGTTATCCAATTCAAACGATTTAAAGTGAACTGTTAAACAATTTATCGATTTTGCATAAGTTTTGAGCCTACTGATTGTTCTGTATGTGCGTTGATCGTCTCTTGCTTTCTTGCTACAGCTCCATCCAGCCTATTTCGACGAAGACAACTACCAACATGGAGTGTCGCAATCGTGTGATTCCTACTCGACTGAAATCTCAGCCTTGCCAACAACACGAATTATTCTCTTCTCACGAATCTTTAGAATCTCTATCAAAAGCTTCTACTGTGTTTAGTGAAGCAGAGTCGCTGACAATTTCTGACGATGCCAATGAATCATGCAGCACTGAGAGACTACGACATAAAATCCTCAGTCGAGGTGATGACGCCACACTGTGCCCGTAAGCGACTTTACTTTATTGACGACATTTTTTGTAAATGATATACGTGAAAGACAAAATAGACGCATTAAAACGATGCTTACTTATGCTGATTCCGTAGACATAAATAGTGTAGAAGGCGTCATCTAGAGAGGCTGCCGGAAATGGCTATCAGTGACTGATCAAATGTTAGGTCCAATATTTAGAAAACGTTAAAAGCTGCGCCTAAATCTGTCTTTTTTCTTCACCCTGAGTCATGTTACCAAAATCTTTACTGAAATTACAACTGATTTTGTGAAATTTCGTTTCCATCACCTCCAATGCGTTAAATATTCTCACGAAATCTCCTTTAGTACAACACCACGAAGATTAGTGCTAGCTCGTGATAATTTACTGGGGCGTCTGGGATATTATTCTTTGCAACAAACGTGCTGCGCACTTCACACACAATAGTCGGTCTCAAACTAGGAAGAAAATATTCCGTGATTCCAAATTTTGGCAGTGAAAACTTTTCTATAGTAATCTAGACAACTACTCCATATGGACAAAACCAGTCTACAATGCTTCGTTCATACCAAAAAAATTATATACGATGAAATGGTGTTTATACCAAGCTTGCAACCATAATTTTTACGGTTTATATCACCACTCGCGTAATACATGATTATTTAAATATATTAATATTCGGGTAGCTCCACTTTGAGTACCGTCCAATGCAAACTCTACACCGTACTTCAAGAGTTCACAATGAGGAAGAAACCAGTCCACTGGATGAATCGCATTTCCTACTCCATTTAATATTGTTATGATAATGTCAAAATATATGCGTAATCCAATCCTGTCATGATAATTAAATTAAATATAACTTCCCTAACTGAAGTTTGGGCTGGTTAGCTAGAAATATATGCATAAAATGAATAAAATAGATTCAACCAGATGAATAGACCAAACAAAAACTTAAGTTGTTATTGTTGTGTGGGACACAGTAAGCGTAGGGGATAGAGTCCCATTCTCCGAAGCAAAAAAACCCCAATTAGATTCACTTGCACGCCAAATGCTTGACATTACATGACGAAGTTACAATAATAACGAAACCGGGCTTCTGAGTAAATTGCCTTCCACCAGTCATGCAGTGTCTATTTATTCGGAGAGCGTGAAATATGTGTCACACACACATATGATATATATATATATATATATATATATATATATAATATCCATACCCTTCGAGTATTACACGGAATAATTTTTACAAGGAAAGGGAAAAATTTTATAACGAAGTGGATATTGGCCAATTTATTTCGAGAACAAACAAAAACGTAATAAAATCTTATATGTATATACATCCGGGATTTCATTTGGGTAAGTTGATGACAACTGGCCTGAATTTCAGCTTTACTTGGATCCTTTGATTTCTAGTGGGTCGATTTGAAGTGAAAATGCTTATGCGTTTGTATGCGTTTCTGTGTGAGATTACAATTCTTTCTTATTGTATTATAGAGTGATTACTGTTATCTGGATATTCTTGTATTTACGGATTTAATGGTTATCAGTTGTTCGCTTTGTTGCCTATTACGTGTACAAAGGTTTATTCCGCATATGATTTATTTCGTATCGTCTTATTGCCTCAATATTATTTATAATCAATTTCTGCGAAAAATTTAGTTTTATTCTTTTGATCAATTGCCTTTTCGAACGTCCGATTTATATGCTTCTGAACATATATAAAACATTTATAAACTATGAAGGATTTAAGGAGAATTGTAAGGTGAGCCATGGCAACTACAGTCATCATACTCTTTGTGTTGAATGTGATATTAACTTGAGTAAATTTAATTTCGCCTTGGCGAATTTATTTAACCGCCATGAACATTTTTGAGGCCATTATATAGACTCTAAATGGTAAGTCAATGAAAATTTTTTTTTACATGATCCTCTGAGGTACGAATCGGGCGTGGCCTTGTGTTGACTTTTATAAACCGCTCCGGGCAGTTGTTCATTGGCATACGTTTCCTTCGGTAGCCTCATATGAGGTCTTTGTTATCAAGGGTGACTACAAGAAAATTTTAAAACTCATTCTTAATAAGTTAATACAAGATCGTTGCTTGTTTCCTATTCAAATGTTAGTAAATAAACGAGAAAAAAAATTATTCGTCCACAATTATGGCTATATCTCAAACAGAAATCTGGAATGCAATAATAATGATCCATAAACGTATGTAGAAACGCATACATACAGAAAAAATATTTTGTCACCAGAGTTCAACAGCATTTACTGCAGAAATCGATTAAAGAAGACCTGGCACGGTCAGCAGAATTAACTACCTTTGAACACATATTTCAAACGAGGCACGCAACAATGTTGACGAATTCCTCAATTATAAACAGAGATTAGTCTGAAATATTATTATACGTGTACAAAGCTCGTTACATAAAATAGTTTGCTACTGGCCTAAAAATCTTTAAAAAATTACCAACACGATTTTTTAATGGACTGGCCACGTATCATATGACCAAGCAATAGTTTACTATCGTCCAGTAAGCGCGAACGCCCATTATACCAGCCTCAACGAGCATGGCATTTGACTACTTTAATCACGGCTGCAATCTTGTTAAAGGTACCTGTCCCGTTATTAAAATAAACTTGTCAGTATAAACTAGGTATTGTATATTGTAGAAAAGGCAATTCATTCACTAGACTAGTTCCGTCCTTATTGAGAATTAACCACACACTGTTCAAACACTGCCGAGTACAGGGCTCGAACCTGGGCATGTCTGCTTCGGTAACTGTTGCTATAACCACGTAGCTATCCTGTCGCAGATCTGATTGACAACAGAGGGACAGAAACAGCTGTGCAGCCGACATCACTTGCATCGCTAGCAGTTAGTGCAATTTAACATCTATATTAGCGATTAACACGGCAAACAGCACACAGCATGATGTAAACAGGGGGGGGGGCAAAATTAAACCAGAGAACGAGACGATATAAAAGAAAGCACACGGGGAAAGCACTTTGTATACGCAACAGCCCAAAAAGCGAACACCCGGTTAAAAGTCAATCAATTATAACAAGAATAATCAGAGCACAAGTATCACTCTGTAATACAATAACTAGGACACCTACACGCACAAAGGAACACGCATAAACATACGTTATTGCAATCAAAAAAATATTTGTGGTAAACCAAAAATAAGAAAAAAAGAAAAAAAAAGGAAAATTGGACTTGCTGCCATTCACTTAATCGAGTAAAAACTCAAAGTGTATATAATTGATTGTTCGTAATGTGTTGTTGAAGTTTCTAGAAATAAATCGGGCATTATGCGCCTCGTTATGAAAATATTTTTATTTCTACCTGATTATATATATATATATATATATATATATATATATATATATATATATATATATAATCTTTAAATGTCCATTTAACATTGTACACACAATGTTTCTTTCTAAGACTAATAAGGTAATATTGTTTGTGCACAAACTGTTATTTCCTAAATACTTAGCAATCCGGTTACCTTTTTTAGGTTAAATATGTCTTGGATTAAATTTGATAAATTAAATGCGATCCCTTTTTGAAAGATATTGGCGCGGGGTGATAACGGTTGATTTGTTTAAAAATATTTCTTTCTTCCCGAAGTATTATTCTTACATTTATCCACAAATACATTTTATTGATATTCCGTATTTGAAAAATCGATGAATCCTACCAGACTGATTTTTTAAAAGAATGTGTGTATTGGATTTTGTTCGATAATTTTTTTGGAAATTTTATTTTTGCGTCTCAATAGATTTATAACAACCATGCAATCAATTTTAATGCGCATTTTTATTTATTAGATTTCATTCAACCTATCTGGTCATCAGTTTTAGGACCCATGCTCATTATTTTAACAAAAACCAATATCTCCACCAAAAGACTCTGAACTCTTTGTGTTCTTAGCTAATTGATTGTTGACTTTTAAGCGCATTTTGCTTGTGTATTGATGTGTGCGAATATTAGTTATTTTAACTGCCACTATTTGATAATTTAGATCTATTTTCTCCTCAGTAGACGGCTGGTTTTTTGACCATGCTTTTATTTGAAAGAAGTTATTTTTTGCGGACCTGGATTAATTGAAATTACCTGATCTGCGTTTTGACTAACGCAGCTTTCATTGTTCCGATAGTTTTCTTATGATAAGATATTTCGGCCAAACTTACCGTAAACCTTCATCAGTTGCATTTCGCTCACGAGTTGTTGTTTCGGATTAAAGAATAATTTCTCGACAGATATTATTTCAGCGGATCCATAGTCAGCCATTCACCTTATTAATTGCAAATCTATATTGGAAAGAAAAGTATTTAGATTTTGTGCTACAGACCAGAAGAAGACTTTAATTCTTTTATTTATTTTAGTTCATCTAAACAGACACGCCCAGGTCCGAGCCCCATCCGCGGCAAATTCTGGACAATGCGTGATGAGTTTCCAATTAGGATGAAACCGGTCTACTGGTTGAATTGTTTTTCCTACACTCTATAATACTTAGTTTGTGCTGACAAATGTATGTACAAAATGTGTCAGGTTTTTTATAAATATCGTATCATTGATTAAAATTAGTTAAAAAGACACCTGTTCGTCAGAACTCACCTCGGCTGCTTAATATATTGCTTTATATTGACAATTTTAAGGAGCAAGTTGAATTAAGTTCTAATTAATTAATAAATTTTACAAAAACTTACCAGAAGCAAGCAGCACACATTATGAGGCCTACTCACACACTCACGTGTACGCATACAAATAATTAACCAGTTAATGAACAATTCGTGTACAAGCGTCTTTTTTTTATATATCTGCGGCATTAATGTGCTGAAACTAACAGCTTCCGCTGTACTTGATTAATTTTCGTGTCCTTATTTTAAATATACATGAAAATCAATCTTGTTTGAAGTGTAATTCTTTATAACTGATGTGCTCAAATATCAATAAAGCATTTTCCCTTTTGCCAGCTATGCTTATTTTAAAATTAACTCGAATTTGCTTCCTTAGTAATTGGTTAATCCTACAGGTGAGGCGCGCTTTTCGGTTATTGATGATGTTCCAATAAATTTTATTCGAATACTTGATTGCAGAGCGCTGATCTCTTTCAGTTGTAACTTCCAGGCGTTGTGTTGTATAAAAATAACACCATCTATGTATCCAGTGTCCGAGAAGTCATTTCTTCCTTAATTCTACGCAACAATATTTGTAGAAATTGTGAATTATTTCAGTCGATTCGAATTCTTTCGGAAAATGCCGGTTACATGTGTGCTGTGTATACCTGTTTTATACTAAATTGATATTTCAATGTACCCGTTATTTCTCTATTAAATGATTAGCCTTTAATTGTTACATATTAAGCCAATTTAAATCATAACATGGATATTTAACGTGTTTAATTCCATAAATTGATGCCATTACCAAAGTGGAATTTGGGTGTAAATATTTGGCATACTTATCTTGTGTGGTTAGAAATTTAAATTTATATTCGAATTCATGTTTCCTAACCAACATATTATTTAGGAAGATTTTTAATACAAATTTCTCAATATACCCTCGCCACGACCAAACGCCGCTTTTAAGAGCTTATCCACAAAATGTGAGCCGGAAGTAACAGTAACTGCAAATTGACACATATAAAGGTGATCAAAAAATTATACAGAAGTATATATCACCTGATGCTGCATACATAAAGGTAATAGCAGTTTGCACTGCTGTTATCGTGTTGAAAAAATCATTTAAAAGCTTTATTCCAACTCAACACAGAAATTAATAAAAATGGGACAAATTACATTATGAGCATAAGCCTATTGTTGAATTGTAGTGTACAGGCCTTATCTAGCAAAGGTAAGATTGAACACGATTTACAAGTGGATTGGCTGGACATAGGGCCAAGGTCAACTACGTCTGTTTTTATCAGAAGTACTATTATCCATTCGTAAGCGGTAAAAACTTTATGCAACCGCATGCAATAATCCAATAACGTATTAGACATTGAGTGCCAAAATCAAACTAGTTCCTATTCCACCCAACAAGATTATGCTACGGTTAGCATAATCAAAATGCATAAGCTCATATATACATTCGTTTAATTCTGAATGGCGACTCATTAGTTTAAACATTGAATCATATGGCAAAAACAATTCATCCAATTCTTTAAATCAAGTTTCCGTGCTTGAAGTAAACACCAATCCCTTTGCATCTAACCAGTCGACGAACAACATAACAAAACTACTAACGACTGGTTAAATTTAATGGGATTGGTGCTTACTTAAACCTCGCAAACTTGATTTAAAGAATTGTTACCACCACCCGTGCAATCAATTATTGTTAAACAATTCATCCAGTTGTTAAGTTTCGTCTTTATTGGGAACTTTTTAAATAATTTCCAAAATTCGCCGTGAATGGCACTCCAGTCGGGGAACATATTCCTTGGAGTCTGACACATGTTGCACTGGCTAGCGGTACCGCATACTACACGCAACTTGAAGTCATATACCAACTGACGTATACTGGTTAGTCTTTCGTTCAGTCGGAACCAATTAAGAGTTTCTTAATAAACGAAGTTCTGAACAGTACTTGAAGAGTTCTACAAATGGACTCAACCGTTCTATAGGAAGAACTATCTTCTCTACCTGGTGCAAAATTTAGTTTATATTGACAAATTACATATAGTAAAAATACTGCCGTAAGACTTCAAATCAAAATAATTTACTCAGGTGGTATGATGCCTGCTATATATTGACGAGTCGGAGGGGCCTAACTGGAATTTTATATTTCCGATTTAAGGAAACGCTAACCAGAAAGCATCAGGTGGTATATTTCTTCTTATTGCTTGTAGTATGTTGCAAGGGTGTCGCAGCGGATGGAGTATCCGAATTTCAAGCATCTGTCCCCCTGGTCGTTTTCTTGTCCGCGGAAATTCTGCACAGTAATTGAAGTGTTCCCAAAAAGGACCAAATCGATCTATTGGATGAATTTGGTTTGCCTACTAATGAAATGTTTGGTTTATCTTGACGAAAAACATAGTAAATATCCTTCAATTTAGCTTCTCTAAATTGCACTGTGTATGTTGTATAATAACAGATCGGGGTTTACTAGCTAGAACCGCAGGACTAGACTAACGAATGAATTTCCTTTGCCATCTGAAAATTTGTTTAGTTTATACTGACAAAGTACATGTGTAGGTGTAAAATGAATTGAGAAGTAAATGCTATTTGGATTTATAAAAAATATTTTAAAGCATGTATGCTCAACATAGTTAATAAAAGTTCATTTCCGCGTTGTGAATTGTGTAGAAAATAATGAAGATAATGTTGGATTAAACATACATTATACGAGAAGCGGGATACCTACACACTGAGACACACACATTCTCGCGTTCATACACACTCACACAATTACACATAAACAATTACCAGTTTAAAAAAACATGTACGAACTTCTTTTGCTTATTTAGCTGACGATTAAGAATATGGCTTACATCGGCTACCTCTGTACGTAATTATTTTTTTATTATTTTGCATTGAATAACAACTGGAAATCGTCCTGATTTGAAATGAGATAATCAAAAAATATTTTCAGCTATTGCAAAATCGTTCTACTTTATGCCAACTTTATTTTGAATAAAATATTCCTGAATTCGCGACTTTATTTATCGGTTAGTTCGGTCAATAATTCGCACTGGGCAGTTATGACATTTTATAAACGAGAACTTTTGAACAGTTCCATTGTAGAGATCTTATCATTTATATTTCAGCCTTGTAGACGTTTTGTGGCATAATAAACATGTATTGTGTTTTTTGGTATAGGAGAAGAAAGTGTAACTATATATATATATATATATATTTCGTGCGTCACCTCCAGTTCAAGCTCAATGCCTGAACATGCTTCTTCTGTTTGCATAAATCCGGCTGCAATAAGGCTTCGGATGTGGCTAGCTCCTTATTGTTATTGCATTTAGTAATTATTTTGAATGCTACGTCTGGAGAACATAAGTGTGATGTTTCAACGAAGTGTTGCGCAATTTCAGGCGCGTATTCACTTTTTGATTTAAAATAGGCGTTCAAGTTGCAATGTTCTCTCATTCGAGTAATTACCGTCTGATCGATCAGCCAGGTAAGTTGATCGACAACTTGCGCATGTATATTGGTAAATAATATTTGATTTCGTTGAAACATTACACGTATGTTCTCCAGACGTAGCATTTAAAATAATTACTAAATGCAATAACAAAAGGGAGCTAGCCACACACGAAGCCTTATGGATAAAAAATTGCAGTCAGTTTATGCAAGCAGAAGAAGCATGTTCAGGCATTGAGCTTAACCTGGAGGTGACGCAAGCAATGGATTGATTGTTTCCCTTATTTCACACTCTCCCCATATTTACATATTTCTATCTTGTTATGCCTTTCAATTTATATATAAAGAGATGTTCATTAGTAGATATATATAGGCATAAAATTAAGAATAAGAGTAAGAAAAGATTAAAAAAATCCTTTCAATTTATGTATATAGAGATGTTCATTTGTAGATATATATATATATATTTATTTATATATATAGGCATAAAAGTAGGAATAAGAGTAATAAAAGCTTTATTTGATTATATATAAACAACAGAAGATGGAATCGTGAAAAATTCCTAAAGAAGCAACTTCAGTTATTAGGATTGTGCAAAAGTATCAGAGGTTGGTTTAAGATAAAAAATTATCATTGTATTTCTATTTGGGTGTTCTCGATTCTGCAAATTTACATTTATGTAATATTGTTTGGTCGCGTCAAATTTGTATATGCGTATTATCTTATCTGGCATTACGTAACTCAAATAAAGTTATTTTTTATAGGATTAGGATGATATGACAAATTTAGCATGAGCCACAGGAATAATCTGATGTTTGCGTGACTATGACTCAAAAGTTGGAGCCATTTCGACGCCCTAAGCCCACCAAATACTGGATCATATATTGAAAAGAAAAGTGAATGTTCTATTAACATAGACATGAACTGCTGAAATATAGCTCATATTTTTGTAAAGCTTGTCTTTAATGAAGGTGACACCAAATATCATGTATATCATGTATGTATAGATGCTATCTTGGGTTTTTGTGTGTTGGCATATTATTTTGTAAGAATTATAGCTCACGATTTAGCAATTATTAGTGATATTATTTGACAAATCTGAAAATAATCTAGTAATAAGCAAATTCTCAGTTCGTCTCTCTGTAAATTGGTGGTGTAGAACTTGGCATTTGATAGCATTAAGGAGCGCGTCTTTTGAAGAAGACCACATGCGTGGTGACTGATTTGGGTGTGTTTAATAACTACTAAAACGGAAACAAGAAGTCTAGTAAAAGTTAAATCTCATCCTGTGGTGCATAAATCGTTCTAATATAAACTGAGAGCCTTCTAAAATTACTGTCGAAATATAATATTAAAAACGCATTACAATAAATAGTAATTCATTTCATAGTAACCTTTTAATGTTAAAAGTTAAAAACAAATATATAAAATGCATGATAGGTTTTTTTTCTCTTTTTCTCCTCAGGTTTGAACAAATGAACACATTTATAAATAAAATAAAGGGACAAAACGTAAACTTTCTCAACATGGATTGAATGCGAAATAATCGAATAGCCTATTAATTTCGCGCAGCAACTCCGATTCAGTCTCAAAGCCTGATCATGCTTTATCTGCTTTCATTAATAAGGCTGCAATTACTTATCCACAGAGGTTCATATGCGGCGAATTCATTTCTGCTATCGTATTTCGTAATTATCAGAACTGTCACGCTTAGAGAGCTTAAGTTTGGAGTTTTAATGATATGTTGCGCAATTATAAATGTGTATTCACCATTTGATTTTAAATGGGCATTTAATCTGCAATGTACTTTCATTCGAAAAGTTAACAGTCTAGATACAGTTTGAGACAGAGAACTAATTCTGAAAAAAAAATATATATATATATATATGTATATATATATGCATATATATATATATATATATATATATATATATATATATATATATATATACATATACATTAATTGGTGTTCCACTAGTTACAAATTAATCAAAATACGACGAAGGATGAACAAGGAATAGCATTGAAATTTATAATCTCGTTTACATTCGTTTCATACTTACTGGCGACTTATAAGTAAGAACTGGTATTACGCCCCTTAACAACTGTATATTTTTGGTGAGGAATGTGGAAAAATTGAACGCTACAGACTTCTATACGAATGTGTAAACCTACAAGACTGAAGGCTACTTCATATAAAGTCTATGAAAAAGCGAATTTAAAGCCAACTTACTATTCATAATATATATGTACCAAACCTGTAAACTGTATTAACACAATGGTTATTGTATCAGTACTGGATACGGACACTATGGTTGCCGAGTCGTTACATGGTACCGACACTAAGGTTGTCAAGTTCATACATGGTACCAACACAACGAGTTTTAATGTACGCTAAAGTTCACCAAAGTTGAGAGTTATATCTATTTATGAACACCAACTATTCCAGAAAATCCTGTCGATATCAGTTACCAGTTAACAAACTGTTCGATCCGCCTACGTATTTTGTTCGCCAACTTGCATGTTTTTAAATAATATCTGAAGTCAACATTAACAGCTGTTTCGCTATTATTGCTGGTAAAGGCAAATTTGTGACCTTAAGTAATCCATGTAGTTTAATCACAAAAAATTTGCTTGCTAACATTGCTTTAATTTTCTTCTGTAATGTGGAAAAATGTGTCCCTCTTAAATCAGATGTATAGATAAATTGCTCTATTATCCTAAATAAGTCTGTTTCATTTTATTTCCATATTTAATAATTGATCCAATCAATTTTCTTGGGTATCCATTAGAATTTATATAGTTTTTCGCTTTAGTATATTAATCGCGTTTTGAACCTGGCATAACCGATCTGTCGATTATTGAAAACTAGCCGCATACTGTTTATAATTTTTTTTATTGAAGCGAAACGAAACTGCTTTGATATAAACAGAGTGCAAACCTATTGATTTATGGCAAGTTGTTCTATTTAAATTAAAATTTACGCCTTTCACAATTGGAATTTTGCAAAAATGACATTCTCATACTTTGACGCGGAACTCATAGTTCTATGCCGATAATTGAACTTCTAGAGCGGAGTTCCTTATTGCAAGCAAATTTTATGAACATCAAAAATAGAAATATAATTTCTGTTTTATATTTTGATATATATATATATATATATATATATATATATATATATATATATATATACATTCAGTCGTAAATACTTGTGAAGGAAATGACAAAGAAACAGTCCTGGCACTGTTGGAAGTTCTTTTTATCTTTGCACGTGAAAAGAGTACTATGAACTCTAATACAGCTCGCATTCAAATAAAATGATTCGTTCATTGATTGCATTGATGGCAAAAGTTTTCAACACCACTATCGCTATGATTACATTAGTTTATTTAGACAGAGAACTCGAAACTATGCAATTTAATTCAATATGAGTAGATAAATATATTCATAAAGAGTTAACTATGAATTTATATATATAAATATAAATATAAATATATATATATATACATCAATATATAGGAATAAATGCGTGAATTGGCTAGCGTAATATATAAGCTCCATGATACTGTTCCAAATGCTTCGCAATTCAAATCTTGGCCACGGCAATCCTGGCGTCTACTGGTTCGTGCCGAAGCAAGGCGACACAATTTCATTAGAAAGACTGCATGTTGTATGCAATTTGTTATAACAAACACTTTATTAGGGCATTTTTAATGTGCGAAGTTTTTTCCTATCCAGTGAGAAAGGTATAAGCAGTGTATTTATTTTGCAGTAACTTCTATTTCCATTTTTTTAACTTTTAAAATTTTAGCAGAGAATTGGGAACGGATCAAAGTCGTTTGCCATGTTCTACATCTGTTCAGTCATCGACCAACGGATTGAATGGACTTGCTAAGCAAAATCATTTATTGTCGAATATTCAAAATGTGAATGCTGATAGAACAGACTCCACAACTAAGCTTATAAAAAAGAGAGCTTCGTCATTAAAGATTGCTCTAACTAGACTGACTAGTGGTTCGTTTGCAACTAATCAAAATAATAACAACGAAACCAAAAGAGTTAGTTGCGAGTTTCACACGGAACCAAACCATAACGAAAGATCCATCCATTTCGAGCGACGCGGCATACCGTGGCGTTCCAGAACAGTGTGCATTGTTAGCATAAACGACGCGAGCAATAAAGCCGAAAAAGTTAATACTTCCAATTTAAGTGAAGTAGAAAAACTGCAGGTTGGAAGCATGAAAAATCCTGCAAAACTTCATTCGCCGCCTAGGGAATTAAAAGTTTTTAAAAATTTTCAACAGGGCGCACACATCACTCACGAGCAAACCAGTTTAATAGAAAAGTTGTCTCGATTAATACGAAGTTCCCGAAGGAATTCCATATATCCTGCCGTCTATAACTGTCGGGGCAGCGGAGAGAAAATTGCTGGGTCTGGCAATTATACATATTTCGGCATAGAAACAAATCGGGGTAACATCGGTAATCGTCTTGCTCCTTTCTCTGCAAAGCACAATAATAATCCCGCCATAGGCGACAATTGGTGCTCTTCACACGATGTCGGTATACGAGAAAAGGCTGTCGGATTCAACCTGAGCTGTAGCCGTCTTGTCTGTGTCATGCCAATTCACAAAAGTCTGGTCAACTGGAAGCCGAACTGTTTCTCTGTAACCGCGCCATTATTATTGCCAATGCGGTTATCATCCAGCGTAATGGGCCAAAACGAGGCCAACTGTGGCACAGCGATTTATTCAGGTAAATTGTGAAAATTAATTAGTATTGCACAAAAAATATGTAATTTCAGAAGATTCAAATAGAAGAAATATAAATAAATGTCGTTTTGCATAATTATTGACAATGAAAATTTATTTCAATATCTTACAAACAGGGAAGGAATTTCAAAAACCTAAACTTCATTTAAATTAAAAAGCACATCGTTGGTATGTCGAATTACTCACATGACAAAATAAGCTTAGTTACAAATATTCAAGCAAAATCTACCTTATTTGGCACACACTAAGTCTGTTTGAGCTCCGAAATCAAGGCTTAGATATTCTTCTGAATCTGCCAATTTAAAATTTATATAACTAAATGAACTGAGATTGCGCGAGCGATGATAACAATTAATTAAATTTCATTACGGAAATATATGTATAATGTGGAAAAACTAATCCATCCAGTAGACCGGTTACATCCTTAATGGGAACACTTCACGTACTTTCCAAAATTTACTATGAACAATGCTGGAACCATGGCACGTCTGCTTTGAAATCTGTTGCTCTAAATACTGAACCGCATATTACTGACAACTTTTAGTTATATACTAGCTAATTTTTCTTGGTTAGACATTCATTAAGGTGAAGCCTATATGGTATACCTTTACAACTACCTGCTGACATGGTATCGAATGGAACATTTATATTATTAAATGAGCATTGGTTACGTAGGCGCTGATACGTATTTGAATAAATTGTGCGACCGTGATGTAAACACCTGGCCCATTTAAATTTTTTCAATTATAAACTTAGCATCGTAAAACATAGAAAAGTCAATTCATCCAGTGAAACGGTGTCGTCCTTACCGGGAACAGATCACATTTAATGCTTAGTTTATACTGACAATGATATATCCATAAAGGGACAGGTTTTAATATGAAAATCGAAACCTTGACTTAAATAATATAAAATCTCCTAATGGTTCAATTTAAATAGTAGGAAATATTGGAAGTAAACTGAGGTGGAATTTCGTTTATTTTTAATAGACAGTTATTTTGGCGGTGGTTTTAATAAAGAAATAATTCAACCCTAATATATGTGTACACCCGCTCAGAAGGCAATGTACCTATTGTTACTTTCATTGACTCTTTAACTATTTATTATTGTTGAATGCACATTGGTTTCTTATCTTGAGTTTCAAAACCCAAATACAAAATTGAGTTTAGTCATGCATCATCTATTTGCACATTCTTGACAAATATAACTTTTGTTTACTATTTATGTGTACCGTATTTTCTATTAAATCTAAAATAGATAATATTTAATAAATTATGTTCAAAACGCCAAATACATGTAAATTCTAGTGTAAAACTAAACAGACTTGCATTCATACCAATGTACGATTATGTTATAGTGAAATATATCATACAAAACATTATTGCTATTAAAAAATATTTTATTCAGTGAAGATAGAAATATGTAAACATATGGAGTGTGAAAAACGGAAACCAATCAATTGCGTGCGTCACATCTAGTTCAAGCCAATCCCTGAACATGCTTCTTCTGTTTGTATAAATCCGGCTGCAATTTGTTTATCCATAAGGCTTCGTATGTGGCTAGCTCCATTTTGTTATTGCATTTAGTAATTATTTTGAATGCTACGTCTGGAGAACGTACATGTGATGTTTCCACGATGTGTTGCGCAATTGCAGGCGTGTATTCACCATTTGATTTAAAACAGGCGTTTAATTTACAATGTTCTTTCAATCGAGTAATTTACCGTCTGGTCGATCGGCCTATGTAAGTTGATCGACAACTTGCGCAAGTATATTGGTAAATAATATTATGTCGACATTAACAGCTGTTTCTCTTTGATTGCTGGTAAAGGCAAGTGTGTTACCCTGAATAACACTCGAAGTTTAGCTGCATTAAATGTGCATGCTAATGCCGCTTCAACTTTCGTTTTTGCCATGCGGGAAACTGCATCCCCCTTCAACGGGATATTCAGGTAGACCGTTTACTTTTCTGGTTCGTAATAAGCCTTTTTATGTCTAATTTCCCTTTTAATAATTAATTCAATTAATTGTCTATTAGAAATTAAATCGTTAATTACTATATTATATTCGTTTTATTTTGAATCTTGATGAACCAAACTGTAAGTTCTGTAAAAGCAGCCACGAACTGTTGATAATTTATACTGAAACGGCACAAAACTGCAGTAATGAAAATACTGTGCATACCATGTTGGTTTATGGTAAATTGTTCTGTTTAATTTACCATTGGTTTCTTTCTTTAATGTTTTATCTAGGAAAGGCAGACCATCATCTTTCTCGTGCTCTGACGTGAAGCCGATATTCTTATGTGCTTTGTTGAAAGTTTTGATGCAATGTTCGTGATTGCGACCTTTGCTTAAGAAAAAGAAAAATATCATCCACGTACCGTATATATTGAGTACATTTACTTATTTCATTCCTTAATGATGTGTACCCTAGATGCCCCAGATAAATCTCAGCCAACACTGGAGATGAGGGGTTCTTCATTGCCTCACCATCAGTCTATTTATAGATGCTTCCTTTAAAACGAAACCGTACGTCTTTCGTGCATAATAAGATATGCTTGCGTAGATTGTGATCTGGCACGGGCTATGGTAATATGTCGTTTTTTACCGCTTTGATTATAATGTCAATGGTTTTATCAATTGGAACGTTTTTAAACAAAAACGTAACATCAAAAGATATTATAATCTTGTTTTTAACATTTATATCTTGAATTTTGTTTACAAACTCAAACGAATCGGCAACCGAATAATTACCTATTAGTTTACGTAATGGCTCAAGCAGACGAACTAGCCATTTAGCTAGTGCATGAAACTGAGAGTTTACCATTGATAAAAATGGCCTCATAGGACAACATTTTTTATTTCAGGCCAATTATATCAGCGTTAAATTCGCCGTTTCATGCACTAGCTAAATGGCTAGCTTAATATTACCATAACAGTGCCAAATCTCAATCTACGAAAACTTATCTTATTATGCACGAAAGAAGTACGGTTTCGTTTTAATGGAAGCATCTATAAACAGACTGATGGTGAGGCAATGAAGAACCCCTCATCTCCAGTGTTGGCTGTGATTTTTCTGGGGCATCTAGGGTACACATTATTAAGGAATGAAATAAGTTTATGTGCTCAATATATACGGTACGTGGATGATATTTTTCTTTTTCTTAAACACAGGTCCCAATCACGAACATGGCATCAATGTTTCAACAAAGCACATGAGAATATCGGCTTCACGTCAGAGCACGAGAAAGATGATAGTCTGCGTTTCCTAGATAAATCATTAAAAAAAGAAACCAATGGTAAATTAAACAGAACAATTAACCATAAACCAACATGGTATGCACAGTATTTGCATTACTGCAGTTTTGTGCCGTTTCAGTATAAATTATCAACAGTTCGTGGCTGCTTTTAAAGAATTGACAGGTTGGTTCATCAAGATTCAAAATAAAACGAATATAATATAGTAATTAACGATTTAATATCTAATGGCTATCCTAGACAATTAATTGAATTAATTATAAAAAGGGGAATTAGAGATAAACAGGCGTATTACGGACCAGAAAAGGAAACGGTCTACCTGAATATCCCATTTAAGGGGGGTGCAGTTTCCTGAATGGCAAAAAAGGAAGTTGAAGCGGCATTAGCACGCACATTTTATGTAGCTAAACTACGAATGTTATTTAGGGTAACCAGACGGCTAATTACTCGAATGATAGAACATTGCAACTTAAATGACTGTTTTAAATCGAATGGTGAATACGCGTTTGCAATTGCGCAACACTTCGTGGAAACCTCATATGTACATTCTCCAGACGTAGCATTCAAAATAATTACTAAATGCAATAATAAAAGAGAGCTAGCCACATACGAAGCCTTATGGATAAACATATTGCAGCCGGATTTCTACAAGCAGAAGAAGCATGTTAAGGCATTGAGTTTGAATTGGATGTGACGCACGCAATTAATTTGGTTTCCGTTTTTCACACTCTGTATTGTTACATATTTCTATCTTGCTTTTCCTTCCAATTTATATATAAAGATATGTTCATTATTAGATACTTGAGGAGATAATAAGAAAGAAGCATTTCTTGTATCTGATAAAATTTCTTTTTGTTTTTTCACTTAGGTAGGGTATAATGAATATAAAGAAATGTTTTACTTTGGTACTATATGCTTCTGATAAATATATTCGATCGAAGCAAAATTTTTAGGCTGGTAGGTCGCCTGTCAATGGCAGGTTCGTTGATGCACCTATGTTTGTACCTTTTGTTACACGAAACTGACATGTTCTCACGTTGATATCTACAGACCACTTCGAGTAATTGTCCAATCACGAAATAGTCTTAAGTTTGCTTAGCTCTTCCTCGATGTTATTTACAAATTATATATTTCTGACTGGATTAGCTAGAACAACTTTTAAACTCCTTCTGTAGTATTTTTGCTCAATGCTGGCGTAGCTAAATTTTTGCATACTATTTTTGTACTACCAGATGTTACAGAATTGCTCTTTAAATCAAGTCTTCGAGCTTGAAGTAACCACCAATCCCATTGCATTTAACCAGTCGTCGAACAACATATCAATTCTACCGCCAGCCGCAACGCACTGACGTGTTTCGACCTTCCATGATCATCATCAGAGTACGACGGTAAACTGACGATCGAGGGTCAGACCGCATTGAATATATATGGAAATCAAATTTAGATATGCGTCTCTCACCTCTAGCAGTCTCGCATACATTGAACTTGACTGGAAATATTTCCTGCGCAATTTCTTTGTGGTCACGAACATAAACTTTTTGCAGCTTTCGCCACATATACATATATAGGCAATACAATTTAACAATAATTGATTGCGCGGGGGTGATAAAAATTCCTTAAGTCAAGTTTTCGAGCTTGAAGTAAACACCAATCCCATTGCATTTAACCTGTCCTAGAATTATAGTTTATGTACATATATCCTATTATTAAAACCGATACATGATTTCTGTTACCTTCATTGGAACTGGATCCGTCGTCCAAGTCATTTTGGGTTACTATCTCGTTTGGACGGGAATGGGCCTTTAGTATGGAGAAGGGACTATGAGGATAAGCAAACTGTTGAAGGATGGAGCAAATTTCGACAGTTAATAGGCGTGTTTTTCGTTAAAATGAAGCTTTACCGGGATCTATTCGGCTTTAAGTTGGTGAAATAAATCAAGGCGACTTCTGGTAAATCTTTTGAGGCCATTTCATGGGGAGCCATTGCGCAACGAAGAAATGAAGTGTGATTGACTCCTTTAGACAAGACGAATAAAGACATTTGTTCTTTAGAAGGCTGGGTTGCAGAGGCATTTCTCTATCAAATTGAAGTTAGGCAGCTATAAAAATAACCTATTCTTTTTTTAGGTGAATTAACGATGTTTTTTGATATAATTTTGTATTATAGCGTCTAAGTCTTATGATTTAAATCGTTACTTGTTATTTTGGCTTCATCATTGAGAGTGTGACTGTAGGTTAATAACCTGTGGTAGACTACATCTGCCGTATTGAAGGAAGGCAAATAGAACGGATAGGTTTTGTGATGATTAAGAAAATTGTGGCTCACCAATAGGCCTTTAAGTGTAAATATTATGCATTCTCTTCCTGTTTTGCCAAATTCTAGACTATCGCATTCAGATATTTATTGCTTTTTTAATGATTTAGCTGACATTGCAATTCTTCCAGTAAGTGTTCTAGTGCGTTGTCTATCTCGGTCTTTTATCCTTGAACGTTGCATATCCATACAAATGCTATTGATTAATATATAAATACGCAATACTACACTTCTTCCCACGGACAATATCGTCCGGAGTCTCATGAATTATTCAACGGAAAACATTGATTTTTGTTGTCAAGTTACCAGGAAGTAAATTGGTTTTTTATCCACATCAAATTTTTGTATCGTTTATGAAATGGTGTTTTTTCAAAAGAAGCTGTATACACAATAACATTTTGATGATCCGATATCAGGCAGTTATGCTAAACCATAGAGAATGTATTACATATTTGTGACATGAATCTATTTCAAGAGGACAAACTCGATTTAAATGATGCTTATTACCAAACATTCACCAAAGCCTTGCTAAATTTATTAATTTCTAGTGTGTGCAATTCGCAATTCCGATATTTTGAGAAAAGAATCCTGCCGAAATAGCAGATCTATAGCGAAAATTTCATGCCAGAAACTCCCACAGGCACAATTAAAAATTCACACTTTTAATATAAATTTGTCCGACAAACAACACATTAATTTACATTTCAGTAAAATTGGAGTAAATTCAAAATTCTTACCTCCGTTAAATTTGGAGAGAAAATAATATTACAATTATTCCAGATAAACAAGTACACGTTTAGTTTGTATTGAAATTCTTATACACTTTAATTTCTATATAGACTAAATTGTTAATTGGTTGGTCATAAATTTAAAATAAATGAATACAAGTTTGTTTTGAAGCAACAAAGTTAAATTTCATAATTGTAACTAAACAATATCCAAAATTTCGTTAAACGAGACAAACTTGTCGGTAAACAGCAGAATATGAGGTTAATACGGAAGCATATAACTTTTATTTTTCGTTACTCTCCATTTTTTGGTTTAACTATCGTACATAAAAAAGAAGGAGTTCGTGCCCTCAACAACGTCTGTCCAAACATGTCAAAACGCATGTATTTGGTACACTTCACGGTGTCTGTAATTATTTACTTATATGCCAAAAATGTATTGATAAATAGTATGTCATTTTTGTTTATGCACGAGTTTATGATTATGATTGGCTAAACTAATGGCAGAATTAAACTTCAATTATATATATATATATATATATATATATATATATATATATATATATATATATATATATATATATATATAGTAAGTGTGAACGTATATATGGTGTGTGCTTCGCACTTTGGTACTTTCATCAGATCAAACACACACACACAAGCATATATATATATATATATATATATATATATATATATATATATATATATATATATATATATATTATAATATATAAATTAAAAGAAATATATGTACTTTCTCTTTCTAATTGGAAGAAATACTCATTGATAACAAAGTGGATAATGGCCATTTATTTCGTGAATACTAATCATCGCTATACAATCATTCATTTATATACATTCTGGGTTTTCATTTGATTATGTGGGTGGCAACAAATCTGACTCGGTTTTACTTCTATTTCGTGTTTTGTTTGATTGGTAAGTGTGTATGCGTTTGTTTCTCTGTGTATGTCTGTTTGCATGTAAGGGTTTTTCTCGCTGTATTGCAAAGTTATGTCTGAGATCTGGTCATTTTCGTATTGATGGCTTGAGACACCAATGACATCAAAGACCTAATATTGGCATGTGCAAAAAACGTTAAATTTACATTTATAGGGAAATACTATCGTCAGTTCAATTGTGTAGCTATGGAAGGCTGCATTGGAACCCTCCGAACAGATGCATACGTGTATCATATTGAATTAACGAGCCTATAATGTATAACCGACCAGTGAGCACTCTATAAAAGGTATGCTGATGATATATTATGGTTCACATCTATGAAGCAGCAGACCAATCCGAAATCATCAAGCAAGCCAATGGTGCCGATTCAGACATCAAATTCACTCTCGAGATAGAGAAAGTCAATAGTTTTCTCTTCCTTGACATCGAACTCACTCGAGAGGAAAATGGAGATTTGACACTGTCCATATAAAGAAAATCCACTTTCACCGGGCAATGCATTCATTACAACAGCAGTGTGCCAAAATCCTACAAAAGAACCTTAGTTAACAATCTAGCAAACAGAATCAGAAAGATCTGCTCTTAACACAAGATCGAGGAATAACTAGACTACCAGAGGATAGTTTTGCTAATGAACAAATACCCAGAGCGGATAATTGATGTTAACATCAGTCCACGACAGATTCGCACTAGAGAGAATACCGTCAAGCAGGTTTTCCTAAACTTACCATTTAAACGCGACGAACTGACCTCAATAATTGTATGGCGGCTGTATAGAATAACTACGGAAAATTTTCCCAGTGTTACAGTTAATATCCCATTTAGTACACAGAGAATCATGAGATTGGAGGCCAATGTTTAATTGCCAATTCTCTCCAAATCTTTCATAGTCTACAAATTCTCATGTATGTGCGTTAGCACATATATTTGACGTGCAAAAAAGCAATTGATAAACAGAATCCAGCAACATTTACCGCAGAAACTGATTAAAAAAGGCTTGGCACCGTCAGGAAAATCATATTTCCGATAATATATTGGCAATGGGACACCCAGTCAATTCGACCAATTTCTCAATTCTACATAAAGCAAAATCAGAAAAGTTATAAATATTTATGAAGCATTTTATATAAAATAACAAACACCTGGCCTAAATATACAAAAGTTTCATCAACGTGATATTCTAATCGATTAGCCACGAATAAAAAAATTCAACAACAATTTACTAGTATTCAGGCAAAACCGAACACGCCTTGGACCAGACTCAAGAAACATTCGATCGAATTGGCAACAAACTGAAGAGCAAAAACAGATGCACATACGACGACAGAAATTTTGAAGCCATATGAGCATTCAACACTGCAATCCGTACCTGCGCGGTTACCAAGTGGAAAAAACAAAATTGCGTAATCAGGACAGGGTTCTAACAACATAAATTGCTTGGTAGTCGATATTTTAATAAACAATACCGGTTTCTGTTCTCAAATTAGCGCTCATTTTCGCAAAGTCATAACTAATATCACCAAACCAAACTAACACATTCAAAATTGACATTTGTTTACCAATATATTCATATTCAGATTTCTGCTTAACAATGTAAAAGCATTTATGGCGCAATCTATCTGTATGCGTGCAATCATTTCAAATTATTTGCATGCAAACATTTTCGTACGTGGTGGAGATGGGCTTCAGTGTAAACCATCAGCAGTTCGCGCGAAAATATTAGCTGTTTAATTAATTTAAATTTTTCAGCATAATGGTGGCAGAAGTATGTCTCTAAAAAACGAATGAAAGCAAAACATAATGAGCGATGTTTGTCTTATTTCAATATAGTCAAAAACTAAGTACGCGACTACGCTTTAGTTATAGTTTTTGTTTTTGCTGTTTATGAGTAGAAGGTACGTGGTTCTGAAGAAGATGGCCATCAAAATTCAAAAACATTCAATAGACATTTATTGCCCAACATCACCGATGAAAAAACGAAAGATATATATATATTTTTAAATTGAATATCAACCTAAAACAAAGTTATAGTGCAACAGTTATTCTAAAAAGAAAATTGCTTTCAAAACATTTAAAATATGCCAATAAAATAAGCAAACCTTGATAGGGTGACGAAATAATTACAAAAACCGACGAAATTTCACGAAGTCAGTTTAAAAAATAAATAACAAATTAATGATAAAAATCTGGAACTGTAGTACTTGTACATTGTTCCAAATATCTAAATTGTGTAATTAATATGCTGTGTAGAAATCCTCACCTCAAAACGGAGAAACCAAATATACAGAAATTTATGAAGTGGGAATATTATAGTAGAAGTTCAATTACTACGAATGAAGGTAAAACAATTTGAGAACGCATATTGATAACCTATAAAATTAACCTCGGGAGAAGAAGAATATGCTATTTTAAAATAATTTTATGATGTTTGCTAAACATTTTTTCTTATCCCATTGTTAAGCGGCGTTTTTATCCTTTGCAGCTAACATATTAGGTATTGGGCCTACTGATTTTTAATTCTAAGTGGCATTTCTGTATATTCTCTCCACATTTATTTAAACTGATTCTCTATATATTCATAATAACATTTGTGTCGGCAAAACGTTTGTCGTTTAAATCCATCACATTTGATGGTATCTTCGGAAAAAATTGAATGACAAA
Organism: Eudiplozoon nipponicum; assembly: GCA_029291075.1. Taxonomy (NCBI): domain Eukaryota; kingdom Metazoa; phylum Platyhelminthes; class Monogenea; order Mazocraeidea; family Diplozoidae; genus Eudiplozoon; species Eudiplozoon nipponicum. The sequence goes on along the minus strand of JAQBSW010002698.1, from coordinate 19,486 downwards.
TTATATCTGATTTCTAAAATCGGCCATAATTTCAAGTTGTTCATCATAATATCTACTAGATCTGTATTAAAAACCAATTGTTTCCGGTGGTGTGGTTCTTTCCCGTTTATTGGTGGGTGAACGATGATAAAGATGTATTTTCTTACCCAAATCACAATATGTTATAAATATTAAATTAATATTCTTTTGGAATGCGAGTTTTAATGAAATTCATAGTACCCTTTCCATGTGAAAAAACAGAAAGAAATTTTATCAGATACAAGAACCGCTTCTTTCTCATTTTCTTCTCAAGTATCTACAAATAAACATCTCTTTAAATAAAAAATTGAAAGGCTAAATAAGATAGAAACATGTAAACATGGAGAGAGTGTAGACTATTGGAACAAATAATCAATTGTGTGCTTCACCTCCAGTTAAAGCTCAGTGCTTGAAAATGCTTCTTCGGCTTGCATAAATCCGGCTGTAATTTGTTTATCCATAAAGCTTCATATGTGGCTAACTCCCTTTTGTTATTGCATTTAGTAATTATTTTAAATGCTAGGTAGCATTTCAATTTATATATAAAGAGATGTTCATTTGTAGATACTTGACAATAAAATTAGAAAGAAGCGGTTATTGTTTCTATTAAAATTTCTTTTTATTTTTCACATGGAAAGGGTATTATGTATTAAATCAAGATCAACTCGGGCTTTATTCGGTTTACCTTATTACTTTGAAAATCAAAACAGCATCCAGCTTCGTCCATCACCTGTGTTATGTCTATCACATGATAGTCGTTCATTTCAAAAAGTTTCTAAATTGTTAGCTCTTGCTATTTATGCATAAAAAGCAGCCTCATAGTTCCTCCTTCGAAATGGACGATTTAAATCAAACACAACTGAATGATTGACTAGGTTTTTTTCCTTTAAATGTCTCCGTCAAGATTGCTATCAATTTTCATTAACTTAACTTCCAAAAATGGTCATATATTATTTACCTCTGTTTCAACCTTCAGCTTTAATTCATTTATTTGGAAGTCTAGTTCAAACAACTATTCCAACTAAAACGAGCATTGGTTGAGCGAGTGGTAATAACAATTACTTTTTAATCAATGTGTTTATATCAAGTTCGCAACCTTGATTTAAAAAGTAACTATTCCAATTCATCATCAATTTTTCTATATTTATGTATATATATATATATATATATATATATATATATATATATATATATATATATATATATATATATATATATATATATATAACATATAATATAATTATCTAGCATAATGAGCTGGTTTGGAAATTATACTCTCTCATTTGATGGTCTTTATATATTGAATATATAAAAGCACACACATAGAAGCACCGATAATATGTTTGCAGATTACATTAAGGTAAATAAAATATTATGAATAATTATGTTATATAGCTATTTATGTCATGTAACCAACATAGATTTAGTTTCCTGCGAGTATATCTCGGTTTTCATTATACAACTTCTCCAGGCCAACGCAGCGTTCATTGTTCCAATAATTTTCTTTTTGCAATATATTTCGATCTACATTACCGTAGATCTTCATCAGTTGCATTTGACGAAAAAATGAAGCAAGCGCGTTATTTGCTCTAGTCATAATAATTATATACCTCAGACTGACCTTTCATTAGATATTCGCGTGTCACATGTGTGTGTGTGCATTTTCATAACCGTTGTTTCCATCATAACTAATTTAGACCAGAGTGGCTGAATAATAATTTATCAATTGCATGCGATAACTATTCGTTTTACACACTCAATATAAATGACATAACTGAGATGGGGGCGACCCATAATTCAGAAACACTCGTCATGAAAACATGCCATGAGTGATAAAATCAGAAGTCCGAAAGACTAATGCACATGTTAAATTACAATTCAAACCACTAGGTTGTACTCAAAATAGTTAAGTTTATAACAGTTTAAGTTTATAAAGTGTAATTTTGTCAATAAAATTATGCGTATTTGTTAATATTTTTGGTGTGAATTTTGATTTTGCAAACTTCTTTATGAAATCGAAATTTATAGGCATAGTACTCTAAAGGAGGTAGAACATTGAATATAATTTATAATCCATTTCCATATAACCCCCAGTAGAATTGTACCTCTACTGTGCACCGTGACTAATTCCGTTTTCTTGGCAAAGTTCTACTAATAGGTAAACACTACATTGTATCATACTAGTTGGGCCCGTACTTAGTTTGTATAAACTTCAGTATAATTAAATGTTTTGTAAGAATTTTTCATATTGTCAGATCTATTTATAAAAACATTGACTCAGCTGTACAGAAACTGATGTCAATAAAAATTAAATTCTATATCAGTTTTCTAATCGCATAGCTCAGTTAAAATACTGCGCTTCTATGCGTTTGTGTAATCTATAGGAATTACTTTAGATTAGATTAATGAGAATCATATCCTATGCTATCGAATTCGTACGTTTCATTTTAAATTAAGTTACTCACCGTCTGTCGCTCCATAGTCAGATATGCCACAAGGTTATCCAACCAAAATTTTCAAGCAAATTTCCAGCATAAGACAAAGAATACGCTACATTTTGCTTTTATATTCAAATATAGCATAATGGAAGAAATTAATTATATATTTGTAGTCTATATAACGCAATCATTTTATAAAATGTCAAATGAAATACGTCCTTTGGACTGATTTACTTCCAACTAGCTCTCAACAATAAGTCAAACAATATCCCACCATTTTGCATTTCAATTGAAATACCATATAATAGATGCACCTGATTATAAATTTATGGGCGATATAATGCAATCAAAATGTCAAATGAAATACGTATTCTTAACTGATTTTCTTCTAAATAACACTCTGACTTACGACAAAGTATATAATAACCTTTGCATTTATATTAAGATGTAGTATAATGGAAGCAATTGATTATATATTTGTAGTCGACATAATGTAATCATTCTATAAAATGTAAACTGAAATATATCTTCTTGACTGGTTTACTTCCAACTATTTCTCCGACATACGGCATAGAATGTACAACATTTTGCATTTAGTATAATCAAGGTTGCAATCTTGATATAAATACCTGATCCCGTAATTACTTGCATTTTTCAGTATAAACTAAGAATTGTATTGTGTAGAAAAGGCAATTCATCCAGTAGACCGTTTCGTCCTTATTGGGAACTCATCACGTACTATCCAGAATTTGCCGCTCAAACCTTGGCACGTTTGCTTCGGAATCTGGTTCTCTAAACTCTGAGCCACCTTGCCGCACAATACCCGGATTTATGCATGACCGAAAGGCGAAATCCACACAAATACTTCTGGCGGTAGGGTGGATCAGTGGTTGGAGCAACAGATTCCGAAGCAGACGTGCCCAGGTTCGAACCCTGTCCGCGGCAAATTCTGGCCAGTACGTGATAAGTTCCCAATAAAGACGAAACCGGTCTACTGAATGAATTGCTTTTCCACACTATACAATACTTAGTTTATACTGACAAATGTAAGTAATTATTGGGTCAAGTGTTTATATAACAACCGCAACCTTGTTATCACATCTCAGCGCAACCAATGTTCGTTTAAGTTTGAATTTATTTCTAAACACAGATTAAGGTAGAACTATATATATATATATATATATATATATATATATATATATATATATATATATATATATATATCTGTAGTCAATATATATTTTAATCGTCCAATAAATTGTCAAATTATATATATCTTCTTGACTGATTACCTGCCAATCAAATCTGTGCCATACGACAAAGATTATGTTACCTTTTACATTTATGTTGAATTGCAGTATAATGGAAGCAATTCATTGCACATTTTTCCTCGATATAACGTAATTATGCAACAAAATGTCAAATAAAAAATATATTTTTCACTTATTTCATTCCAAATTGCACTGCCATTCCTTGAGGTATTGTTAATGTGGCAGGATGAAGGCAGTCCAAAAATGAAAATATATATCGAAAGCAGAATTAAACTGGCCAACACATACATCAAAGCAGCCATTTTCCCAAATTCTCAGAAGTGAAATATGAAACGCAAATTATCCTACAGGATAAAGAAATATGTTCAAATTTTATGTATAAGCTTCATACAATCGCACAGTCCGAGACGCTTTTTCTAACAGCTCATATTGCTACATTATTTGAATTTAAACTGGTGAATTTTGTGTTTGTGTTTACGCAGGTTTGTGTGTGTCTCAGCATATGCGTTCCCCGCTTCCTCAATGTTGTTGATTAATGTATGTGTTTAATCCAACTTTATCTTCCTCTCTATCCAAAAGAGTTGACAATATAAAGTACCAGGTATTACAGTCGAGTTGATATCCGGCGATAAGAAAATTGACTTTGTTAACTGTGTTGAGCATACCTGATTTATCAGAAATTTATACCTACGTACATGATTTAATTTCAATCAAAATTTAACATAAATTTACATGGTAAAACAAGCTTTGCTTACGCATATAGTGATAACATTTTTTACCCAAATTCTGCGAGCATGATAATAACTTGACTCCCCGTGTATTTGGCCTGACTAAAACACAAATAAAATTGAATTGTTGCTTATATCTAGGTCGCCAACTTGATTTTAGGAATTATTTTATAGCTACTACATTTTGGATACATGTCACTTTATTATATTGGCATAATATTATAGCAAAGGTATGCCCATTTATATGAACAAAGTATGACTGGTAAATAGAATCAGCTTGCACTTCTGCAATAAAACGTCTGCCGCCAAAGGGGTTTCCGTTTTAATCGACTAATTTTGGAAGATTTTGCTTTGTTACCAAGACTATAGGATTTTAACAACCTTTATTCGAATTCTTAGTTTTCTATTTCTATTTTGGTCGAAACTATCTCAGTTGCTTACGTAATAGTTAAATTATAATTGATGAGTTCGCCACAAATTATTGTGCAATCGAAATTCACCTTTACCACGCTACGATTCTCTATGGTTTATTTTATTAATTATACTTGGAATTAGAAATAGAATTCTTCATTATGATTCTAAACCACAAATTTTCAAGCAATTATTGGAAATATCAGAAAGTGCAGAAAAATTTAAAAGACAGTCACGCCATAAAAGTATGTAGATTAAAAAATGATGATTTATTTTATTATCACAGCATAAATAAATAATAATAGTTTTATTATTCTCCCGTACGGACACGATGTACACTCTGTCGTAACATCACGACAAGACGCTACGCTAAATCATTATAAAATTATTAAAAGAGGCAAAAATCAATACTTTGAGTGTAATCGTCATAGTAAAAGCAGTGCGACTAACACTGTGAACGTGAACCTGAGTCAATCATACTGGGGATCGTCTCGTAGCCCGTCCACTGATTGAGACGGAATTTTTTACGGTAGCATAGCTCAGGGACCTTGACGATTTTGAAGAAACAAACTGTTGTCTGCTAGTATGCATACTGTTCAAGGTTCAAGTAACAAATTTTGACACCTTTCATTGCACGGCTTCTACCATGATTGATAGTATTTTAATTGGGTTCCGAGGGGCTGCTAAATATTCTAAGGTTGGTCTAATCTGAATAAAATAATTTTATAGTATTGTATCTTTCAATAATACATTTCTCTTTAGTAATGCCCATCTTTTCTTAGCACAGCTATAAATTCACTATCTCTATCGGCCGAACCTGTACGCTTAATAGTTTTGCCTACGTACTTGACTCAATGTTGACGTTTTATCACAAGAGCATCATTAATTACAGCGTCATGCAGATGCATATAGTTGAAATCTGCTCTTCGGCCAATAATGGCATTTCATTGTTTTGGTTCTTATTCAGGCCAAGCGTTATCAAGTATCTAATTTGATCATTAATATCTTGTTTTATATTATGCCTATGAAAAATTCGGTTATTTGGATCTATTGGTTATACAATTTTCAGACCATAAGAAAATTTGCATACTTGACATTTAATGAATAGTTTCTTAAGTTTTGTACATATAATTTTAAATAATATCGGACCAAAACTAGAACCTTGAGAAACTTCGGCTGTATATCTTAACAATTTAGATTGAGTGATATTAACTTGGACCACTATACGACTCTAAAATATGTAAAATTGTACTAGCCTAAAAATAACTGGAAAAAACTCTATTGAATTAATCGCCTCAAAAATAACTTAAGAAGAGCTAATTTTAATCAAGATTGCGATCTTTATATAAACACCTGACCCATTATGCACATACATTTGCCAGTATAAACTAAGTATTGTATAGCGTGGAAATTGCAATTCATCCAGTAGACCGGTTTCGTCCGTATTTGGAATTAATCACTTATTGCCCAGAATTTTTCGCGGACAATGCAAGATGAGATCCTAATAAGGACGAAACCGGTCTACCGGATGAATTGCCTTTTCTACACTATGTAATACCTAGTTTATGCTGCCAAATGTATGTGCATAATGGGTCAGGTGTTTATAACAAGATCGCGACCTTGATTAAAAGTAATTGTTATTACCGCCCGTGTAATCAATGTTCGTTGAACTTCAAAAGAGGGCGAATCAAACGCGTTTGAGATATCTCGGAAAACTACAGTCATGCTGATATTTTTTATCGAGAGCTATAATAAAATTCCAAATGCACTGGATATTCATTATTGACGAACGCCCTTTATGAAATCCATTCCGACTTGTTGCACAGTCTAATGGGAGAAGGGTGTCGAAGTCATTTAAAATGAATCGCTTAATTATCTTCCAGAATGAGGAAATCGTTGAGGACAATCCATAATCATTGACACTAATTGGTCTGATTACTTTAGGCATTGCCTTGCCACAATTATTCAAACTCGAGATGGTATAATTTCATCGATCAGATGCATTTTCAAAAATGAGCAAAGAGCATTCCCGAACATATTAGTCGATTTTAGTAGATTGTCAATCGATATTCCTAAATGAACATTTTACCATTTAGAATAGATTTTAGTTATTAATTTTACAAGCATAGCCCGATCGAGAATACTCGCTCCTCATAGTTATCTAGATGTTCAGGTCACGCAATAATATGGCCTACATTGAGAGGATAGATGCAGGACTACACGAGGTGAGAGCTGCCAACTTATTTTCCTTTTCCATATGTACGCAATGCGGTTTGATCCTCGCCAGTCAATTTTCCGGCGTACTCTGATGATGATCATGGGAGGTCGAAACGCATCAGTGCGTTGCGACTGACGGTAGTTTTGTTATGTTGTTCGACGACTGGTTAAATACAGTGGGATTAGTTTTTATTTCAAGCTCGCAAACTTGATTTAAAGAATTTTTACGATCACCCGCGCTATCAATTATTGTTTAATTGTGAGGATTACATAACAGATTACCAAACTGCTCCTCCAAATCACTTTTACATTCATTTTCCACTTTGTCTAGTGGCAATTTCATTAACTTTTTACCTATTTTGCAGTTATTTAGGAGTTAATAACCTAAAATTCAATTGTTCATAAGCCTATTCATTACTATGGTTTCTGACAATTTGCGGATTTTCAATAACAAAAACTTTACATCATTAGCTATCTTGCCTTATCCAGCTATTTGATAACTCATTGTACCCTTCCTATGTGCAAAAACAAAATGAAATTTTATCAGATACAAGAAACACTTCTTTCTCATTATCTCCTCAAGTATCTACCAATAAGCATATCTTTATATATAAATTGGAAGAAAAAACAAGATAGAAATATTTAAACATAGAGAGAGTGCGAAAAAAGGACACCAATCAATTGCGTGCGACACATCCAATTTAAGCTTAATGCCTGAATATGCTTTTTCTGTTTATATAAATACGGCTAAAATTTGTTTATCCACAAGGCTGCGTATCTGGCTAGCTCACTTTTGTTATTGCATTTAGTAATAATTTTAAATACTAAGTTTGAAGAAAATACGTATGATGTATCGACGATGAGTTGCGCAATAGCAGACGTGTATTCATCATTTGATTTAAAACAGGCGTTTAAGTTACAATGTTCTCTCATTCGAGTAATTAACCGTTTGGTCGATCGGCCTACGTAAGTTGATCGACAACTTGCGCATGTATATTGGTAAATAATATTTGATATCGACATTAACGGCTGTTTCTCTTTGATTGCTGGTAAAGGCAAGTGTGTTACCCTAAATAACACTCGTAGTTTGGCTGCATTAAATGTGCGTGTTAATGCTGCTTCAACTTTCTTTTGTGCCATTCGGGAAACTGCATCCCCCTTAAATGGGATGTTTAGGTAGACTGTTTTCTTTTCTGGCCCATAATACGTCTGTTTCTGGTTAATTCCCCTTTTAATAATTGATTCAATTAATTGTCTGGGATAGCCATTAGACATTTAATCGTTAATTCTTTTATTATATTCATTTTCTTTTGAATCTTGACTAACCAACTTGTCAATTCTTGAAAAGCAGCCACGAACTGTTGATAATTTATATTGAAACGGTACAAAATTTCTGTAATGCAAATACTGTGCAGACCAGGTTGTTTTATGGTAAATTGTTCTGTTTAATTTACCATTAGTTTCTTTCTTTAATAGTACATCTAGGAAAGGCAAACGATTATCTTTCTCGTGCTCTGACATGAAGCCGGTATTCTTATGCACTTTGTTGAATCTTTAAAGCAGTGTTAGTGATTGCTACCTGTTCTTTGGAAAAAGAAAAGTATCATACACATACCGTATATATTGACAACATTTACTCTTAAATGATTTGTTCTCTAGATGCCACAGAAAAATCTCAGCCAGCACTGGAGATAAGGGGCTCCCCATTTCCACACCATCAGTCTGTTTGTAGATGCTTCCATTAAAACGAAATCGTACGTCTTTCGTGCATAATAAAATAAGCTTGCGTAGAGTGTGACCAGGCACTGGCGATGGTAATATGTCATGTTCTACCGCTCTGACTATAATGTCAATGGTTTCATCAATTGCAACATTTGTAAACAAAGACGTAACATCAAAAGATACCTTAATCTTATTTTTTAACATTTATAACTTGAACTTTGTTTACAAACTCAAACGAATCGGCAAGCGAATAATTACCTTGTAGTTTATGTAACGGTTCAAGTAAAATGAACTATCCATTTAGCTAGGGCATGAAACTGAGAATTTAACATTGATAAATTTGGCCTCATAGTAAAACCTTTTTTGTGTTTCTTGTAATCCATACATTGTTGGCGTAGATGATCCAACTCACTTCTGTGCAATGGCCTCATCAATTAAACCAGCATCAGTCAATATCTTAATTTCATTTATTACTTCGCGCTCCACCTTGTCTATTTCATCTGATTTATCGTCTAGACGCGTAAATTTTGTATTGTCTTTCAACACGTTTTCCATTTTTTGTATGTAGTCAGATTTGTCCATTACAACAACGCCCTTGCCTTTATCAGCGCGTAGTATTTTGATGTCTGAATTTCTGTTGATACCTGTAAGCGCATTTAGACGTTGCTTTGTTAATTCTGTTCTGTGCATTGAGACGATTTCAAATGTGAAGCCTAATCAACTTGTGTAGCCTTGAACCAATTTCTATAATCAATACTGGTAGGTTCGATGTCAGCTGTTAATTCAAATAGAAATTCAAATGCTGTCTTAAAATCAACTTACGTAGGCCGATCGACCAGACAGTTAATTACTCGAATGAGAGAACGTTGTAACTTAAACGCCTGTTTTAGATCAAATGGTGGATACATATCTGCTATTGCGCAACACATCGTGGAAACATCACGTGTAGGTTCTCCAAACGTAGCATTCAAAATAATTACTAAATGCGATAACAAAAGGAAGCTAACCACATACGAAGCCTTATGGATAAACGAATTGCAGCCAGATTTATGCAAGCAGAAGAAGCATGTTCAGGCATTGAGCTTGAACTTGATGTGACGCACGCAATTGATTGGTTTCCGTTTTTCACACTCTCTATGTTTACATATTTCTATCTTGTTTTGCCTTCCAATTTATATATAAAGATATGTTCATTATTAGATACTTGAAGAGATAATGAGAAAGAAGCGTTTCTTGTATCCGATAAAATTTCCTTTTGTTTTTTCACATGCGAAGGGTACAATGAATTTTATTAAAGCTCGCATTTCAAAAGAATATTTGATAACTCCTAACTAAGCTTAATTTCTCAATGCTACTTCTTTTAGACTTTAATTTCTCTTGCCTTTTATCCGTCATTTTCTTTATTGTATTGACAATCTTTGAGCACAAACGAAAACATTATTTTTTCAATCAAGGTCGCGATCTTGATATAAAAATTATACACATACATGTATCATTGGAAACTAAGCAGTATATAATTTATGATCGACGCCATATCCATAAAACCTCTTTGGTCTTTATTGAAAACTCTTTGCACAATGTCCAGAATTTTCCGTTGATAGAGCTCGAGTGCGGAGTTTGTTGCTCTAACCATTGAGCCACCTTGCCAAACACTACACACAATTTTCAATTATAAACGTACTAATTTTTCTTGATCAGCCTTTCCTTAAGGCGGAGCCTATATGGTATCTCGCTAGGAATTAAATAAAATTTATCCACAGTAAAAAAAGTTGTAATTCAAAGACTCTTATTAACTTTCGAAAAGCTCCTAGTTAATTCTAGGGCACATAACATAAGTATTCATAGCCATGGCACGTCAGATCTAACATTCGGATTTTTCCATCTAAGAATAATTTTCCTAAGACCAAATTGGTTAAAAAAGTGAACAGCTTCATATTTATGATACCACATTAAGACTACCTTTAATGAAGCAGTGATGTGACACTATTTTATTTCACTGAAATGGCAATTCATTCTATCACGTCTTAATTTAATCAGAAAAATTTATTTGCGTTTTCTTAGATTAAGGTTTAGTTTCTCTTCTTTTTCGAATTGCCCTATCCTGATGTCTTCAACATGCTTTTTAAATTGATTTCACATTCTGAAGGATTCTCTTATTTCTACGTTTATTATTGTTATTTATGGTTAGCGGTGTAAGAACAATACCAATTTGAGAATGGTTTATATCAATTGATTGCCAGGATGATAAGTAACATATAATTCCGAGTGGAAAATCCTTCCACCAAAATAGCGATAAAATCTGCCTATCTCTTGCTGCTTCTCGTACATATTGCATCGGAATTCCTATCATTTGTAGGATGCAAACGCGTGGTTTTGTATGTTATCCCGGTATATGACTTAGTTGCTTTATACCTTGTGTCTGCATATTCCAATATGTTTCATCGATAATTATCCTTCATTGATGATGCCGGGCCTCATACCAAGTCATATTTAATCGGTCCTCTATCTTATTTACTACACCACACATGTTTATATATATAGTGTGCAACACCAAACGCACTGAGAAACTAATTTAAATTTAAAATGGCCCCTCTATGTACACTTGCCTATATTTTTAATATATTTTTACAAATATTATATATAAGATCGGACAGGCAGCCATCAGTACAGAATTGGGCGTTCTCGATATTCATCAGAAAACAAACGCCATTGGGCCAAAAATTATCTACCGAGGCAAACACTGAAAGCAAGCAAAAGCGAACCAGACAATGCCTTACCATCCGATACAGCAAACACGAACCTGTCTGATTTGAAGCCATCTGTAATCTGTGGCCAACCGCTCGTCAATAGTAATCAATATTCGCACTTGGGATCTGAGACAGTGCGTCCGTCTCCAGCTGACTCGACAAAAGCTAGCATTGTCTGGACGTCCGAAATTGCGAGCCGGATTGCGGGCCACGTACCACTAAGAGGCCAATGCTACATGTCAGCTTCAATGCACGCTGAACATCGACTAGTTAATAATGAAAATGCAATTAAGGATCAAATTCTAGCCCATTGTCATAGCGCTTCTATGCAACCGATAAATACAAACTGTAGTGAAAACGTTAATTTCGATAAATTGGAATGTTGCAATGAAAATGAAGCCATCAGGAGGCTGTCGGTTCACGAGATTGCTGGTAATGTACAAATTTTGGCAAGAGATAACCAACAAAACCGAGAGAGGGATGACGAAATAAGTGTAAATTTCTTAACTGAAGAAGTATTTATGAGGCCAGAAAGTGTGCCGCTGGCCAGAATGATATTTTCTGCCGCAACTGACACTGAGTGCAAACAATGGATAAGAAGGTAAGTATTTACTATCAACATGCAAAAGTTGAAATTTAAACATATTTATTTACACAACTAAACGAACATTGATTGCGCGGGCGGTGATAATATTTACTATAATTAATGTTGCGAAATTGATTTGAACAGCTGACCCATTAAGTACTTACATTTTGTCATTATACACTAAGAATTGTATAGTGTAGAAAAGGCAATTCATCCAGTAGACCGGTTTCGTCCTTATTGGGAACTCATCATGTACTGGCCAGAATTTGCCGCGGACAGGACTCGAACCTGGGCACGTCTGCTTCGGAATCTGGTGCCCTAACCACTGAGCCATCCTGCTGCACTACATGATGAATTCCCAATAAGGACAAAAGCTGTCTACCGGATGAATCGCCATTTCTACACTATACAATTCTTAGTATATACTAACTAAAAGTATGTACTTAATAAGTCAGATGTTTGTATCAATTTCGAAACATTGGTTATAGTAAATCTTTATTTATATACCGATTGCACGACCATTACAAAATCCAAGACAGAAGTTCCAATAGTGGATCTTCTGTTGGGAATTTATGTATATGTATATATATATATATATAACGATCATTGAAAAAGGTTGCATATGCGTATTCAGTATATATATATATATATATATATATATATATATGTTTTTTTTGTTTTTGGTTTTGGTTGTTTTTTTTTTTTTTTTTTTTTTTTTTTTTTTTATATATATATATATATATATATATATATATATATATTGGCGTGTATGTGTGTGTGTGTCGTGTGTGTGTGTGTGTGTGCGTGTGTGTGCGTTGACGTATATGTTAGCATATATTTTGGTATACGTGTATGTGTATTTATATGGTTATTAATATTTAAGATCAGTTATTAAGTTAAATGCGTATGCGGCATATAAATATATTTATGCATTTACCTAAATTTATTGATATGCAGACTCAAATTTAAAGATTTAATATCATATGCAATTTTTTTTTAGAATATCAAGTAAATGTTTTCCAAGCTATATATCCATTTAGAAGATTGGAAATTTCGCGCGTAATTTGTACATTAAAAAATTACCTCATCTTTGTTGTAAAATTCGTAATTCATACCCCCGTTGCTTTTTTTGGCAAAAGTATGTCAGACTATCGGTATCTATCATCATTTCACAAAATAAATAAATAAATTTAAAACTAAATACGCTGGACCAATGAGAACGCGCGCAACCCTAATCCAATAACGTGTCACTTCTTATTTATATGAGCGAGATGCACTTACAACTCAGAAAATACTCTGTATTTGTCGCATCCTGCAAATGCTGTCGCTTTTCTGCTGCATTGACTAGCTATGCCTGTTGTCTTACTTGCGTTTACCGCGATGTGTCACTTACTCCGCTAGTCGTCAGTCACTCCAGTCTTCTTGTTGTTGAGCCTCCAGTCATACATAATCGATCATTTGTTAATCGGATTTCTACGTGTGTCAGATATAACGGTTAAATACTGTTTGTTGCGGAGAACTAATATATATACAAGTATGTATTAGGTGTTGCGAAACTAGTAACAAATAAGTTCAGTTGTGACCAGAAGGATGAACCAAAGGCAGGATGAACGGAAAGTAAAATCTCATGCACATTCGCTTCGTGCTTACTGGCGACTCATCAGTAGGAGCCGGTATTACGCCCTTTTACCACTATATATTCTGTTGAGGAATGTGGGATAATAGGACGGTACAATCTCCTAGACGAATGTGTAAACCTGCAATAGTGAAGCTATCATCATTTAAAGTCTACGACAATGCGACATCAACGCTAACTCACACTGTATTATATATATACCAAGTTTGTAAAGGATACTAACACTATGACTATTGTGTTAGTAACCGATACCAACGTTATAGTTCCGAAAAGGTACATGGTACTAACACTATGGTTTCCGAGTCGGTACACGATACCAACATGAGGGTTATCAATTTATGCTATAGTGTCAGATATCTCGGAGTTTCTGCAGATCCTCAGCAAAACTAGTCAAGGCCTTCGAACAGCAATTAGTACATGCTGCTTCGTCAATTCTACTTGTTCACGTGCATCTACTCAAAGGATCACTAGTCCACGAATAGGACACAAAAAGCCAATGTCTAGAATAACTTCTTGACGTCCACACTCTGCTAAGACCCACAAACTCTTACAGTATTTGTCGGTGAATTTCACCCTGGGCCTACTAAGGGTCATAAACAGTACTGTTCTCCGAATCCATTTTGTTCTATCACTCTAGCTGGAGCTTTACACATGAATTGAAAGAAATTCACAAAACAAGTGGAACATTTCCTTTAGCCATGTCATTTAAACTCCTGACTGGTAGGTCTTGCAATGCCTAACTGACGTTTCATTTGATCGATGCGCACCGCGTATAAGTCTATACATATAACTGGTGTGTACAATCAACTAATTGAATTTAGAACGACGCATTACGTTAGAGCATTTGTAGATGACGTGTGTATGTATGTTCTCCAGTTATGAAACCTTATTATCAATAGACTAGAAATGGCCCAATGGGACAACGTTTGTCGGTTCGAATGCACTTTTTGGAAAATAATTTTATGAACAAGACGCCACTGAAGCCTGAATTGCGTCTTCGGTTCTTTGCTGGCATATTATTGATCCGGGGCCATTGTGAGGATGGGATAGTGACTTTCTCAAATTTAACTAATCAATTTAATAAGTAATGATCAGAAATTAGAAACAGATATTTATAATAATAATACTAAATCGGGAATCGTTCTTCAATTAAAGTCAAATCCTTCGTTTCAAATGAACATCGGTATCATAAAATCGTTAATAGTCGGAAGCCTTAGATCAACAGACATATACTATAGTAAGTCGAAATTAGGCAGATTGGTTGCTTTTATAAATGCATCAGTGATGGAAGTTTGTAGGATCATGGTCCTGCAAAACTCTAAACTAAGCATGAAGATCAAATCAGTAGCTTTGAAGTAAAATGTAGGATCTATTTGAAGACAGTCTCTTACCCTGGTCGTTGGTCTTCCTGACCAAAAGGGACAAATGAACCCTTTGAGATCTTATGATTATACGAAGTCCTGTGAAAAGATTTTAGTTTCATGTATGTTGGCGAATCCATGAGCCCTATCAAGTTAAGGAAAGGATAACACAGAACAGAGCATGAGTGTGGGTATTTGACGAAGACTGATCTTGCCCGATCTGTAGTGAAGACAAGAAGACCATTAAACTGGGGGAGGGGTGGGGGGAGGAATGCAGACTCATAGCGATTATGGAGTGGTAACAAATTGTCCATAATAAATTTAGACATGATGTTATGTGTGTAACAGCTATGAAAATATCGTTATGTTCAATTTAGAATACAACATTAACTAAATGTAGGAAAAGACGACTGAACGAATCAGGCATCTAAAGCTTGCTCCAATACAGGATTAAGAACATCTGATTAAGACGAGCTTATTCCAGGACTTATTATCTAATAACGGGATAATCAACTATTGATAGTACTATCTATTACATTCAATTTAGGGCTCCTAGTGAGTTGAACGCTTAATATAAGAAGTTTTCCCCCAATATTGCTTATTATTTCATTGTGTAATTTTTACAGGTTTATTGTATTATGATCTCCCATTTTATTTCATAATTAAGCTTGTTCTTTTACTAAATTTTAATAATTTACCCAGACATGATATTCAGTTTTGCTACTACCCTTTCTGTTGAGGTTATATCATTTCAAAGTTTAAGAATTAAAAAATTATAATGACGCGTGCAAATAATAAATTAACATAATTTGACTGCAGTTTCAATTTGATGGATACACCTAGGTATGGATAAAATTTTGCTAAATGCATGTGAATTGCATATACACGCATATATGCAAATTCGTGATGTACACACTTTTAATAAAAGGACAACCTTTGTTATTATCTGAGGTGGTCCTAATTAAAACTCGACTAATTTGAGTGAAAATTAACATGTGCATGTTTCGTCCACTTTTAGTTTTTATCGCTTAACTTTGCTAAGAGGTTATGAAGTGTTCATTTGATTTATATTGCTCCCCATCCGAAAACCTAAGGACAACCTGAATTGCATCAGTTCACCTGTTGAGAATAACAAAAATAATCTAACGTAAATTGAGGGTAAATTAAGATTCTGCCGCTCTTATTCCACTTGGTTGGTTTTGCACAGCTGTTGTGGACATGTACACATTCCAGACGAGCATCCATTTTGCTAAACGTCAATCACGTATTAAAAGACTAACCATCCGAAAGTTCAAATGATAGGGCTAATGGAAATATCGAACCTGCATTACTAGTTTGCTTCACAGACTTGTGACGTGCAGTGGACCGATGAATGATGCCAATAAAAGCATCTGACAAATATCCGTCAAATAAAATAACTGGGGCATAATCTATGCTGATGATAATTCAGAGCAGGTAATTTTGAAAATACGTTTGAATATGACGTGATTTCTAAGGAAATGATGCACGATTTGCACTGGATAAATAGGCAAATAATGCAATTTTTGTCATTGGATTTTTTAAAAGGTTTTCGATGTCTTATTTCAAGCCCTCTTTGCCTGATAATTTACTAATCCGGCGTTCAGTTTTGGCCCGTGTGTGTCTATTTAAATGTTAATATGAATACGATCTGATTTGGTTTAATTAGCTTTAACCTGATATTCAATTATAATGCTACGTCTGCAGAGAAAAAACGAAGATATATTGTACACATCGGAAGATGTTATATATAAATTCCTTGATCCTGCTTAAAATATAGTCTTTAATACATTATTTGAATATAAATAGTTAAATTTTTTGTACGTGCGTGTGTGCATGCGTGTGTTTGAGTGCCTCTTCATTTAAGATTGAAGCCTCCCACTTGCTCTTTTAACATGTATGCATTTTGTCGTATGCAATCTTATTTGCTTTTCAAAGTTAGCCATATAATTTACGAGATAGTTCAATCGATCTAACTTTAAGCAAAAAGACATTAGCATCTTCCTACCTGTATTGCTCATACCTGCTTTATAATAAACCTGTTTTAATACACGATTTCTTTCACAGCTCAAATTATCCGATGCAATATCAACCAATAATACGATAAAATAGAATGTTAAATTGGATTGAGACTGGGACACTAATTTGGCTTTGAAGTTTGGTCGTGGATGGTAGCGTATAGAACCCGTGCTATGCGGTTTTATTCTAACTTTGTGTTGTTTAAATAACCTACTTGTATATTCTTTAATGCAAGTAAAATTTAAATATATCCTGGATTGTTTTACAAAGCATATTAAGCAAGTTGGTTTATATATCCAACTATTTTTCCGGTTTAGAATTCAATACATTTTTTTTACTATAAAAGTAAAATGCCATATAGAATAAGAATCGGAGCAAAATCCAGTTAAACGACATTCCAATGATAACCAATTTAATGTAAGGATATCTGTCTGTTACATGATTAAATTGAAAAATGTTCAGTTATGAATCCTTCTGTGTATTTGATGAGCTCCTTTTCTTTCTCGCCTACTTCAAGTGGCTGGCAAATGGTATAAAGAACATATGTCGTTTTATTCAATATTATTTACAAACCTAACATAAAACCAATCAAAGTTTAGTTGATTAAACGCAGAACATAGCAAAGATTTTCCGAAATTAGCCCATACCAACAAGTTTCACCATTCACTTCTCGGCACTGAAGCAGGACGGAACATTGTCTAATGAGAATGATACCTCAAAGTAGGCATAAATCAATAAAAGGAAGAAATGTGTAATTCGACTTCAGTCTTGTAAATGTGATTGGACGTTATCTCATTACAACAAACATAAATAAATTTTTCACAGCAGCACAGGCAATGAGTGCTTGAGAGCTCATAATCGCTAATTATATTTAGTGAAAATTAATATAATTAGCGGTCAAATGATTGGAAACACGGAAATTTAAATACAAATATCTCCTGTGTCTTAATTTCCTCAGTATATCTGCGACATAATTTGTTTTTTTCACTGAAATTGTCCAAATATATTGTGAAGTCGATCTGAACAGGATTTAAATATTTGAACGGATCAATAAATCCACGGCGCTGAAGTGTCCAATAGCAATATCTATCAAAGAGTTGGCATTTTTATAAAGTTAATGGCATTAAGTAGAATGACGCAATTCGGCCAACCATTTTCGCCAACGGAGGGCAACGGAGGGCAACGGAGGGCAACGGAGGGCAACGGAGGGCAACGGAGAGCAACGGAGAGCAACGGAGAGCAATGGCATACCGACTTAAGTTAAAGATCATGCAATAAAATGATGAGTATTCTAATGATGAAGAAGCATACCAGTTTTTAGTTGTCTCAGATGTATTATATTTGAATTGAATGTTAGTTGCGCAATTTATATGCGGTCATTTTGGTAATCTTTTCAAAATTTTAACCGAATAATATGTTATTCAATTTAGCAATCATGTTAAATGTCAGTAAGACCAATTATATGAGCGTAACATTTCTTGGCGTTTGTTCCAAATTTGTTTAGACTTTTGTCGAAATATCACTGGTAAAGACAATTTTGACATTTCCTCATCCAATTTAGTGAGCCTCAGCGAAGGTCGCGTGATCTAGAAAATGAACATATCAAATGTTATTTACCTACAAATATACATGAGAACCCCTATTGTGACCGACCATAAAAACAACATAAAACCAATCCTGATATTAAAAGGCGTTAACATTTAGCGTATACGCATAAATGTAAGACACAAGGTGGACCATAAATGTTTTATGTCTATTCTGTAAAAGTATAACATAGCCTAAGCTATACCACTTTAGCAAGACCTATGAAAGTGAATGATGCATAGTTAAGATAGAAACTACTAGAATCGCTTCTTTAAAACAATTACGGACAATTATTTTTATAATCAAGGTTGCAGTCTTGATATAAGCACCTGACCCATTAATAACTTACATATGTCAGTATAAACTAGGTATTGTATAGTGTTGAAAAGGCAATTCATCCAGTAGACCGGTGTCGTTCTTATTGGGAACTCATCATATACTGGCCAGAATTTGCCACAAACAGGGCTCGAACCTGGGCACGTATGTCTCGTAATTAGAGCAACAGATTCCGAAGGAGACGTCCCAAGATTCGAGTTTTGTCCGCGGCAAATTCTGGCTAGAACATGATAAGTTCCCAATAAGGATGACACCGGTCTACTGGATGAATTGCCTTTTCTACACTATACAATTCTTAGTTTATACTGAATTATGTAAATAATTAATGGGTCAGGTGCTAATAGCCAGACCACAACCTTGATTAAATACTGTTTGTTGCGGAGAGATAATATAT